>AWOL01S0056105.1:19650-63812 GCA_000715115.1 Nicotiana otophora | reverse complement strand
TATCGAACTCGAGATAATGTAGCCCGTAGGCTTAATAGTCGAGTGAATGTATCGAACTCGAGATAATGTAGCCCGTAGGCTTAATAGTCGAGTGAATGTATCGAACTCGAGATAATGTAGCCCGTAGGCTTAATAGTTGAGTGAGTGTTTCGAACTCGAGATAAAGGTAGCCCGTAGGCTTTATAGTGGAGTGAGTGTTTCGAACTCGAGATAAAGGTAGCCCGTAGGCTTAATGGTCGAGTGAGTGTTTCGAACTCAAGATAAAGGTAGCCCGTAGGCTTAATAGTCGAGTGAATGTATCGAACTCGAGATAAAGGTAGCCAGTAGGCTTAATGGTCGAGTGAATATATCGAACTCGAGATAATGTAGCCCGTAGGCTTAACAGTCGAGTGAATGTATCGAATTCGAGATAATGTAGCCCGTAGGCTTAATAGTCTAGTGAATGTATCGAACTCGTGATTATGTAGCCCGTAAGCTTAATAGTCAAGTGAATGTATTGAACTCTAGATAATGTAGCCCGTAGGCTTAATAGTCGACTGAATCTTAATTCTGGTTGCACAATAAATCTCAAGTCATTGTACATGTGTTCATGTTTTGCGCCTATGTTTGGGCCAATCTACATGAGCATGGTTCGTTTTGACCATTTGTCTCTTACAATATTTCCTCTTGGAACCCTATTGTTGTGAAATGACTTTCCTGTATCTGAATTTGATGTATTTGAGGCCATGATGCCCCCCCGGTATTCGAGGTCGATTGGATAGAGGCCTCAGATACTGTTTAAAAGTGCAGCACGATCGATGGTTGCCTCATTAAAAACCTTGCCGAAAAACCCATTTGGGATAAAACCGATCTAAGGGAAAAAGAGTGCAACACGCGCTTTTAAGCGAAAGATCCATTTCAGCTTTGTGGCGTGGTGGTCTAGCGGGTTCAAATGCTCTGGATGGTTTAGCGATCGACTCCACATAGCAACATTTAGCTTTTGTCCGGACCTTTTGCAGGGGTTAGTTAAGTTAAATGAATATGGGAAGGTCGTACCTTAGCAGTAGTACTGTTTTAGATGTGATACATTCCAACTGCTTGATAGTTGTTTGCCGTTTATGATGCCGAGCCTGTATGATCCTTTTCCGATGCCCTCGAGCACCTGATATGGTCCCTCCCAATTCGGTCCTAATTTTCCTTCGTTTGGATTCCGGGTATTGATGATGACTTTTCTTAATACTAAGTCCCCGGGTTTGAAATGGCGAAACTTAGTTCTTCGATTATAATACCTTTTGATTCGTTGCTTTTGGGCGGCCAATCGGACGAGGGCAGCTTCTCGTCCTTCGTCCGATAATTCAAGGCTGGTGTTCATGTCCTCGTTATTTGATTTTTCCGTCATGATTCGAAATCTGGGACTAGGTTCACCGACTTCGACCGGTATCAATGCTTCGGAACCATATACTAAGGAGAATGGGGTCGCCCCCGTGCTGGATTTTGATGGTGTCCGGTATGCCCAAAGGACTTCGGGCATGATTTCTCTCCATTTTCCCTTGGCGTCGTTCAACCTCTTCTTCAGGTTTTGAAGAATTGTCTTGTTCGTTGA
Organism: Nicotiana otophora; assembly: GCA_000715115.1. Lineage (NCBI taxonomy): Eukaryota > Viridiplantae > Streptophyta > Magnoliopsida > Solanales > Solanaceae > Nicotiana > Nicotiana otophora. The sequence goes on along the minus strand of AWOL01S0056105.1, from coordinate 62,230 downwards.
TTCGGCCTGTCTGTTCCCACTGGGGTGGTATGGCATTGATAGTATCCTTTTTATTTTGTGATCTTCGAAGAATTTTGTGACTTTGCTGCCAATGAATTTCTTCCCATTATCATATACTATTTCGGCGGGTATCCCCAATCGGCATATGATATGATCCCAAATAAAGTCTATAACTTCCTTCTCTCTTATTTTCTCGAACGCCTGCGCTTCAACCCATTTAGAAAAATAGTCAGTCATAAATAAAATGAATTTGGCTTTACCTGGGGTCGATGGCAGAGGGCCGACGATATCCATTCCCCATTTCATGAACGGCCATAGGGATAGGACCGAGTGAAGTTGCTCTCCGGGTTGATGGATCATTGGCACAAACCTTTGAAATTTATCACATTTACGAATAAATTCTTTCGCATATTTGCTCATATCAATCCAATAGTATCCCGCTCCGATCACTTTTCGAACTAATGTGTCGGCACCAGAGTAATTCCCACAAGTGCCCTCGTGTACTTCCCGGAGGATGTAATTGGTATCTCCTGGACCTAAGCATACTGCCATTGGTCCATCGTAGGTCCTTCGATATAGTGTTCCATCAGTAGCCAACGTAAATCTAGCAGCTTTAGTCCGTAGGGTCCTGGAATCTTTACGGTATGACGGGAGCTTTCCGTTTTTTAAGTATTCAATATACTTGTTTCTCTAATCCCAGGTTAAGCTAGTAGAATTTACTTTGGCGTGCCCATCTTCGATTACCGATTTTGAAAGTTGAACGACAGTCCCCGAGCTCAAATCATCTACCTCGACCGACGATCCCAAATTCGCAAGAGCATCGGCCTCATTATTCCGTTCTCGTGGAATATGCCGTAGAGTCCATTATTTGAAATGGTGCAAAGTGATAAGCAGTCTGTCCAAATACCTTTGCATTCTACCTTCTCGGACTTCGAAGGTTTTGTTTACTTGACTCACCACCAACAAAGAGTCATAATGCGCCTCGATGACTTCTGCTCCCAAGTTTCTAGCTAGTTCAAGACCCGCAATCATGGCTTCATACTCGGCCTCGTTGTTAGTTAACCTGATAGTTTTAATAGCTTGCCTAATAATGTTACCCGTGGGGGGTTTCAAAACTATGCCTAGCCCGGACCCCTTTACGTTCGAAGCCCCGTCTGTAAAAAGTGTCCATACCCCTGACGATATACCTGATTTCAGAAGGAGTTCTTTTTTGATTTCGGGTACGAGGGTTGGCGCGAAGTCGGCCACGAAGTCTGCTAAAATTTGAGACTTGATGGCCGTACGGGGTTGATATTCGATATCGTACCCACTGAGTTCGATGGCCCATTTGGCCAATCGGCTTGACAGTTCGGGCCTATGTAAAATATTACGGAATGGACAAGTGGTTAATACGCTTATGGGGTGACATTGAAAGTACGGCCTTAACTTTCTGGAGGCGCTTACTAGAGCAAGTGTCAATTTTTCTAAGTGCGGATACCTAGTTTCAGCTTCTCCTAAGGTCCGACTTACGTAATAAATGGGAAATTGTGTACCTTGCTCCTTTCGAACTAAGACACTGCTAACGGCGACTTCCGATACTGCCAAGTATAAGTACAGTTTTTTGCCGATTTTTGGAGTGTGAAGCAGTGGTGGGCTCGATAGATATCGTTTTAATTCCTGCAACGCTTGCTGGCATTCTGGTGTCCAGGCGAAGCCGTTCTTCTTTTTGAGTAGGGAGAAAAATTTGTGACTTCGATCTAATGATTTTGAAATGAATCGGCCTAAGGCTGCAATTCTTCTCGTTAACCTTTGTACAACTTTCACGCTGTCCACGATGGTAATGTCTTCGATGGCCTTGATTTTGTTGGGGTTAATCTCGATTCCCCGATTTGATACCATGAAGCCGAGGAACTTGCCCGAACCGACCCCGAAAGCATATTTTTCGGGGTTGAGCTTCATGTTATATTTCCTCAAAATCTCGAACGTTTCCTGCAAATGGGTCAAATGGTCCTCTGCGCGCAGGGACTTAACTAGCATGTCATAAATATAGACTTCCATTGATTTACCTATTTGTTCTTCGAACATTTTATTTACTAGGCGTTGATAAGTAGCTCTTGCAGTTTTTAGCCCGAAAGGCATTACGTTGTAGAAATATGTTCCATATTGGGTCACAAATGAAGTCTTTTCCCGGTCGTCCAGGTTCATCTGAATTTGATTATACCCGGAATAGGCGTCGAGAAAGGTGAGGATCTCGTGGCCGGCTGTGGCATCGATCATGCGATCGATGTTGGGCAGTGGAAAGGAATCTTTGGGGCATGCCTTGTTCAAATCTTTATAGTCCACACACATTCTAAGTTTGTCCCCCTTTTTAGGCACTACAACCACATTGGCTAACCATTCGGGGTATTTTACCTCCCGAATGGACCCTATTTTGAGAAGTTTGGTTACCTCATCCTTTATGAATGCGTGCTTTCCCACGGACTGGGGTCTTCTTTTTTTCTTTACCGGTCTAAACCTAGGGTCCAAGCTTAGCTGGTGCATCGTTATGTCTGGCGGGATCCCTGTTATATCTAGATAGGACCAAGCAAAATATTCGATATTATCGATAAGAAATCGAATGAGTTTCTTCCTGAGTTCGGGGCTCAAACCCGTCCCCAGGTATACCTTTCGCTCGGGCCAGCGTTCGATCAGTATGATTTGCTCCAGTTCCTCAATCGTTGATTTGGTGGCATCGGAATCATCGGGGGTTACAAAGGATCGAGGGATCCATCGATCATCATCTTCTTCAATGTTCCGCTTACCTGACTGGGTCGAAGCCGACGACTGTGATTGCTATTTGGTGCTCCACTCTTCGATTATGTTTCCTTCTGAACCTGGTCCTTTTATCGGCTAAGACGAGGATATTGATTTTGCTTCTTCGACGGAGAACATTTCCTTTGCGGCCGGTTGTTCTCCGTACACTATTTTGACACCTCTCGATGTTGGGACTTTAAGGACCTGGTACAGGCTCGAGGGTACGACTCTCATGCTGTGGATCCATGGCCTTCCGAAAAGGGCGTTATATCTCATATCGCCTTCGATCACATGAAACTTTATTTCCTGGATGGTTCCGGCCACGTTTATCGACAGGGTAATCTCGCCTTTGGTGGTTTCACATGCCATAGTGAATCCGTTTAGAACCAGAGTTGCGGGTATGACCTGATCTTGCAGGCCGAGCTATTCTACGACCCTCGATCTGATGATATTGGCCGAGCTACCTGGATCAATTAACACACGCTTAATCTTAGTTTTATTCATGAGTACGGATATTACCGGTGCATCATTATGGGGTTGGATGATCCCCTCTGTATCTTTATCATTGAAAGACAAAGTCCCTACGGGTGTGTAATCTTGAGTTCGAGATCGCTTTTCGCTCACGATCGATGTTTTAGTGCGGTTAAGCATCGGCCCCTGAGGGGAATCGACGCCGCCGATGATCATGTGAATGACGTGTTGCGGTTCTTCTAGCTCGTTTTGCTTGCCGAAGTCCTTGTTCTTAAAATGGTTCTTCGCCCTGTCACTTAAAAATTCCCGAAGGTGTCCTTTGCTAAATAAGCGGGCTATTTCCTCTCTTAATTGTCTGCAATATTCCGTTTTGTGGCCATGGGTGCCATGATAGTCACACATTTGATTGAGATTCCTTTGGGCAGGATCGGTCTACATGGGTCGAGGCCACCTGGTGTCTTTGATGCGTCCGATGGCCGATACGATGGCGGATGTATCAATGCTGAAGTTATATTCCGATAATCGAGGAACTTTTATAGGATCGGCATATTTATCAAAGCCGCTCTTACTCATAAGTCCCCGAGAATTTTGCCCCCGATCAGTCACTCGGTTGTTCCGAACCTATCACGTGCTGAACCGTTATCCATCTGATCTGTGACGTATGGTTGGTATCGGTCTCTGTTCGATCTTTGTTCTCTGTTGATTTCCCTCTGATTTTTAGTGGCTGTGCGATTCTGATGCACGGGTCCGTACGGGGCTCCCAATTGATCATCTTCGACCCTGATTTTTGATTGGTATCGGTTGTGTACATCTGCCTAGGTTATTGCCGGGTACTCGATCAAATTGTATTTCAGCCGACGTGATGCTGTCGAACTTAACCCGTTCAACCCTTGAGTGAAAGCTTGTACGGCCCAATCATCTGTGACCGGCGGCAAATCCATACGTTCCATTTGGAATCGGGATACGAATTCCCTCAGCATTTCGTTGCCCCTTTGTTTTACTTTGAAGAGGTCTGATTTCCTTGTTGCGACCTTTATGGCACCAGTATGTGCTTTTACGAACGAATCTGCTAACATGGCAAAAGAATCAATGGAATTTGGCGGCACATTGTGGTACCAGATCATTGCTCCCTTTGCGAGGGTTTCTCTGAATATTTTCAACAACACGGATTCGATTTCATCGTCCTCCAAATCCTTGCCTTTGATGGCACATGTGTAGGAGGTGACATGTTCGTTAGGATCGGTTGTACCGTTATATTTGGGAATTTCGGGCATACGAAATTTTTTGGGGATTGGTTTTGGGGCCGCGCTCGAGGGAAAAGGCTTTTGTATGAATTTTTTCGAATCAAGCCCTTTTATCATCGGCGGAGCCCACTTTTTTGTCGTTGGCTTCGACTCGTTTTGTGAGTTCCTTGAGTAATTTAGCAATTTCAGGAGTGGTCCCTGATTCTTGCTGGTTTGATTTTACTATGGCGGTCTCCGTTACGGGGGTGACTTCTCGAAGAAGTGGATTGAAGTTCGGCCTGCTTTGCATATGAGTTTGGCTCTGCAACTGAGCTATCGCTGCTTGTTGGGCTTATAGCATTTCGAAAATTATACGCAAGCTGACCTCGATTTCCCCCGTGTTATGGGTGTCTCGGGCTATGGGTCGAGCGCCGCCCTGAACGCTTCCTTCCGGTTCAGAACGTTGATTCGCTTCTAGAGCTATTTGTGAATTGATATCCAATGGTACTTCGGCTCGAATTTCGGGTTCTTCGATTCAGCCTCGTTGCCGTCGTCAGGTAGCCTTCCGGCCCCAGGCGCCAAGTTATTGGTTTCATCTTGAAGGCCGGATTCGAGGTCAATAGGTAGAGCCATTGCCTATTTGAGGTTGTAAGCTGGAGTGTACTGTAGATTTATATCAAACAATCACTGTTACCCTTAACCCCACGGTGGGCGCCAAACTGTTTACCCAAAAAATCGGAAAATGTTGAATTTAGATGTGGTTCTAAGGATACATAAATTCCTTATGATACAAAAATAACAATACAAGTGTTTTGCTATAAAATGGGAATTATCAATAGGAAGGCTCAATGAGCAACATGAACTCTTAATCTATCCTGGGGAAGATGAGTCTATTGCAGTCTATGTCCCTTTTTATAATAGAGGGTCACTATTTATCTATAACAACATAATAAAATAATGCATATAGTGGAGGACCCATGATGGTTTGTCTCTTCCTTGATTTCTGCCAAGATTCTCTACCTCGGTGCGGTTATAATGGCTTTTGTCGGCGAGCTCGGTATTGGCTCGAGCTTGGTGTTAGGTCGAACCCCCGGTCTTGGTTCGAGCCCATTCTGCCTTGGGGCATCGATATTCGGGGCATGTGTCAATCGAAGTTGCCTCGTAGTTCGATTCGGATACGGGCTCGATAATGATGCCGAGTTTTGCCGTCGATCGGTCTTATAGCTCGAAACTCGACGCTCTTACTCCGAAATTCGTTCGAGCTTGTTATGTGGATACCCATCGATCGAGACGTCATCGTCTCGGCCAGTCTTTATGACCGAGAATCGGTTTTGACCATATATATCCCTATAAATCTACCGATAAAGTTGTGTTTTGTATTTTACAAATGCAAGTCCTATTCCTATACGCTCTTTGTGGATAATAATATTACATGATAAATGGTCGTATATTAGATTGGTGACTTGTTAATACTAATATCAACATTCACAAATTTCATCGAACCTTTCAATGCAAAATTGTTGTCAACCCTTGGTAAATATTTTCATGAAAATATTTTTCCCAAGTACTTTTTAAGAAACATTAATTAACCCAAAAGACCGCTCACCTAACCACTTAAACTAAAAATAGTCTGTAAAGGTATAATATATGTATAATTTATGGATTATATGTGTATAATTATGTATAATCTATATATATCACTATAAAAAGTTAACAATGAATATGACCGGTTATTTATATGAACAATGGCCTAGGTAGGACTCCGTATAAAATCCAAGAAATTTCACGAAGAAATGGCGTGGGATAACCATTTTTTAACATGATATTTAGTTTTTATCTAGTATTTTTAATGCTGAGCACAAATAGCCACTACTCTATTAAAATTAATACGAAAAGATGTTGTTACCCTTTATTCATGAGTATTGTATAAATATTAAGGACATAGTGTCCTTAACATTTACACTGCACACATGAAGTTAAGGACGCCGTGTCCTTAACATTTACACTACACATATGAAGTTAAGGACATCATGCCCTTAATATTTACACAACACTCATAAAGTTAAGGACACTATGTCTTTAATATTTACACTATACATATGAAGTTAAGGACATGAGATCCTAAAGTTTAACAACAGAAGGTGCAAATACAAGTTAAGGACATTATGTCCTTAACATTTACACTGCACACATGAAGTTAAGGACGTCGTGTCCTTAACATTTACACTGAACATATGAAGTTAAGGACATGATGTCCTAAAGTTTAACAACGGAACGTGCAAATACAAGACACTTTATCCTTAATATTTACACAGTATTTATGAAGTTAAGGACATCATGTCCTTAATATTTACACAACACTCATAAAGTTAAGGACACTATGCCCTTAACATTTACACTGCACACATGAAGTTAAGGACACGATGTCCTTAATATTTATACTACACATATAAAGTTAATGACACGAGGTCCTAAAGTTTAACAACAGAAGGTGCAAATACAAGTTAAGGACATTATGTCCTTAACATTTACACTACACACATGAAGTTAAGGACGTCGTGTCCTTAACATTTACGCTGAACATATGAAGTTAAGGACATGATGTCCTTAATATTAGCACAAGGGTATTTTTGTCCGGGCAGGTAAAAAATTATTAAACACTGGCTAAAAAGTAAATACATTTTAAACGGTGACTAAAGAGTAAAAACATCTTTAATTAGTGGCTAACCGTGCACTTCCCCCAAATTTCACTCGTAGTTCTCCTTAAGAGCCGGTCTTTAATTTTTTGCCCCGTTAAAAAATAAGTTAGCAAATATAGATATCCACTAGAACTTTTGTTCCTCTTCCTATTCTTCTTCTCCATCATTTTGAATGAATTTTGAAGCAAAATCGTGTTGGTAAAATTTCTCATAAAACTTTTGGTGATCTGCCAAGAATTGTGAACAATTTATTTTAAAATTACGATACAATTTATCTGCATTGAACTCTAACTCTAATCCAAGGGCTATTTTTGCATCCGCAAATAATTTGAACGGATTCAAAAGTTAAATAGTGGCACAAAATTATCATATTTGGGCAAATCACCTATACGAACGAGCTTGTGATGTTTTGATTCGTTGAGTTAAACGTGGGATTGCACAAATAGCCATTCTAGGATCATCATTTAAAGAATAGTTGAAATTTATAAATTATTTAAAATTTAGCTACCTCATAATCAAACTTCAGACTACAACTACTTTAGCTCTAGGGGTGACAAAATGGTTAAAAGAATACAGTTAACCACTCATATTATCTACTAAAAAATAGGTTGGATAATGAACTTTTTAAAAATAGGTCAAAAATGGATAAAAACCATATTATCCATTTAGAAAATGGATAACTAATGGGTAACCGATGGATAACTAATGGGTTTAACTTTTACATTTGTAAAGCCTAAAATTTGGGATTCCTTAAGTTTGGGAAACTAGGAATTCTCCCAAAAGTGTTCATATTCAAGAAGTCATGGATAATATGGTTACATATATTATCCGTTAGTTAATCTGTTTTTTATCCGTATTAAATATGGGTCGGGTAAAATAATTTATCCGTTTTTTCATTACCCATTTTCGACCCGAACCATATCCAATCCGACCTCCCGTTTGCCACTCCTATTTAGCCCTAAGGTCTTCGGGCTGAACTTAGCTTTAGTATAATCTAACTTCAAACGTTTTTCTTATTAGAAGTTTGAGCGGATTTTATTACATGAATTGTTTTTCATTTATTCTATAATTGGATTTTAAAATAAATAAATAAATAATCGAGTTAATGTAATTTAAGCTACATCAAGTAATAGTTTGCACTACGTTATCAGGATAGTAATGTGAAACGTGCTTAATTGGAATTTTGAAAGACAATTAATTAAGAGTCGATTCACTTAATTGTAATGATAATCTTACTTAAAGAAACCTACTGATAAAGTAATTGTTAGAGGGAGGGTGGCTAGCTAGCTACTAGGGCAATGAAAACTTTAATATTTGGAATAAAATAAATGAATTGGGTGTAATTGTGGTTCTAAAATTTGCAAGATCAAAACTTTAAGGAAAAAAAGTATAAAATAAAATCTTGAGATTTCTAGAGGAAACCAAGAGAGACATTAAAAAAAATACAATTTTTAAGGATTTATTTACCAAAAAAAAACTTTATTGCATGTACATAGAGATAATTTCAGAGACTTCTACTTATGTTTGACTTCGTAACAATGTGATTATAGTATTACACTTACCTTCTTCGTTTGATTTTCGTCGTACTAATTATTTTAACCTCATGAAATATTATGATTGTACTAATTTATTCTTTTTGCCGAGGGTCTATCGGAAAGAGTATCTCTGCACTTTCGGATTCTTACCTCGTTGTTTGAGATTTAAATCTTTTGATTTTTGACCATATATTTGGATATAGAATCTTTTTATTTTTCGAAATGAAAATTTACATACTTAAAAATAACATAAAAGTACTATAAGTTACAATAATTAATAATGTAAAAATTTTAAGAGACATAAGAAAAATTTATGGTTAAAGTATAATTTGTTTGCCTCTCCCAATCCTAACACCTTCACATAAATTGGGATAAAAAAATATACTATTTTGTTCAGTTAACTTCTTAATAATGGAATTGTGTCTTATAGTTTGTTTGAGTTGTTGTTACATGTCGTTTCATAATGTATCATATTGTATTGTACTGTACAGTATTGTTTGATGAATATAACATTTGGATAGATTGTATCATTAGCCGTTGTTATATGATGTCACGTACCAATAATATGAAAAATAAACTTGCAACATTACTAAAACAAATAGGATACGGGATAAAATTATTGTATAAAATGATAAAATATGATTATTTAATAATATGAAAGGGTAAGATGAGAGAGAAAAGTAAGGTAACGCCGCCACCACACCAAATTATTCGTTCTATAAAGTGATATTTTTCGTTGTTACGTAAAGACGAATTTAATAATACGATATAATAAAATTTAAGTAACAATCAAAATAAATATTGTATTCTTTGTTCCATAAAGTGACACTTTTCGTTGTCAAATTATTCGTTCCATAAAGTGATAATTTTTGTTGTTACATAATGACGATTTTAATAATACGATATAATAAAATTTAAGTAACAATCAAAATAAATATTGTATTCTTTGTTCCATAAAGTGACACTTTTCGTTGTCAAATTATTCGTTCCATAAAGTGATAATTTTTGTTGTTACATAATGACGATTTTAATAATACGATATAATAAAATTTAAGTAACAATCAAAATAAATATTGTATTCTTTGTTCCATAAAGTGACACTTTTCGTTGTCAAATTATTCGTTCCATAAAGTGATAATTTTTGTTGTTACATAATGACGATTTTAATAATACGATATAATAAAATTTAAGTAACAATCAAAATAAATATTGTATTCTTTGTTCCATAAAGTGACACTTTTCGTTGTCAAATTATTCGTTCCATAAAGTGATAATTTTTGTTGTTACATAATGACGATTTTAATAATACGATATAATAAAATTTAAGTAACAATCAAAATAAATATTGTATTCTTTGTTCCATAAAGTGATATTTTTTATTGTTACGTAACAACGAATTTAATAATACGATATAATAATAAAATTTAAGTAACAATAAAAACAAATATTATATTTAAAGTAAAAATACATATAACAATTTGTCAGCACCAACAATAATATGGCCACAGGCAAATTAAAGGTGACGACGCTACATTTTCACAATCTGTCACTCTTCTTCAGAGAAATAAGATTTACCAAATCGCATAGGCAAAAGCTGGAGAAAGAAACAGATTCGTTAAATTGAGAAATTGAAAGAGTATCAGAAGAGACAACCCACGATCAATATTAATCATGCCATCAGGTGCAAAGAAGCGAAAAGCTGCAAAGAAAAAGAAGAAATTGCAAGAAAAATATGGCCACAATATTAATAATGGCCAGTTTTACAACTCTGTTACTTCTACTGATGCTCATTCTCATGGTATTTTTATACCCTTATTGCCTTTTTTCACTCTCCTTCATTAATTAGTACTGTAGAGTTATTGAGTATTGTGCGTTTGACGTGTTCACGCTGGATCTGGGGAAGGGCCGCACCCCTAGGGTGTGATATAGATAGTATAGCCTAATGAGTATTAGTTGCTGCTTCCACGATATGAAGGTCTTGTTCCTATATATAAAATGCTTTACCAGTGTTCTTTTGGGGAATAATAGTTGATGAAAGTAAACATACCAGAAAATTAAGAAAGTCAACACACAGTATATATACATATAAAAATTTGTTTTACCTATCTACACAGTATATTTTTCCAGCGAAGGAAGGTGGCTCCGCCACTTTGATGACATATGATAATGTACAAGTTAATGGCATATGGTAGTCTTTCAAGTTTTAAGATAATAAGGTATGAGGCTGCTTTAGGGGGCCCTAAGCGACGCCAATCCATATTCAGGAAATTACGCCGCATGGACCTTGTTCGAACTACACCCGTTAAGAAGATTTTGATAAAATAGCCCCGTTGTCAGAATTTTAAGCACGCTGCCTGAATTTTTCCATATGAAATTTTTTGACGATTGCCAATTTGCCATGTTTTGTGGCAAATCTTGTTGATCATTCTAGTGATTGCCTTGTTTTTTAAATCGTGGTGATCACCATATGAAATGTTTTAACGACTGTTATATTTTTGAAAATCCCGGTGATTACCATATGAAAATTTCTAGCGACTGCCATGTTTTTGAAAATCTTAGTGATTGCCATATGAAATTTTCTGGCGATTGTCATGATTTTACACAAATCCTGGTGATTGCCATATGAAAAATTCTAGTAATTGTCATGTTTTTGTGGCAAATTTGATGATCACCATATCAAAAATTCTGGTGATTGCTAGGAGCGCTTCGCGAAATTGTGGTGAGGCTGTTTTCCCAAGACTTTTCGTACCAGGGTCAAGAAATCAATAATGGCACCAAAGTGTCCTATTTCTGCCATTTGTCCATCCAGATTAGTTGACTTGAGCCACCCTATAGTTGTATGATAAGGTATGAGGTCCCTTTAATGGACCCTATGTGGCGCCAATCCCAATTAGTCGAGCCAGTCCTACAAGTAGTGAGATAAGGTATGCTTTTTAATTGTATCTATGCGGTGCCAATCCCTATTAATCGAGCCAGTCCTACAAGTTGATAAGGTATGCCCTTTAATGGTATCTATGCGGCGCCAGTCCCTATTAATCGAGCCAGTACTACAAGTTGTTAGACAAGGTATGAGGACCCTTTAGTGGGCCTTACGTGGTGCCAATCCGGATTATTCGAGACAGACATATTTATGAATTATGAATATAAAAATTTAACAACAATAGCTAAGTGTTGAATGAAGTAAAGTAAGTGATATCAACTAGGAATCAGGATATTTTTAAAAGAAACTGTTATTTTGGTAGTTTCAATAATTTAATGTGATCAAACGGAAAAAATTTTCTAGTTTGCCTTTTACTATTCTTAATCAAATCTGGACATAACTATCTGCATCTGTAAAATCATGTACTTATCTTCAAGACCTTTACAGTTTGATCTGTCCTTCAACTTTGGCTTTGTGTTTTTGGCTTATATTCTCTTGTTTTGTTTACTTGTTATACTTTTCCTGATACCCTTATGTGTCTCAATTATTATCTAGTAAGTTATCAGTTATTTCAGTTTTTTATAATACATGTGTATTGTTTTATGTTTATTTGTATATCGTGCGTGGTTTGTATTGTCTCACTTCATGATTTTTCCTTTTTGGTAATAATAATTAGTTAATGACTACATTCAGCCTAATGCTGGCACATGTTATTTTTATTCTTGTCCGCTTCATAGTTGTTACTGTTGAATCAATGTAGCCTTAGTTGAAAGATAGAGCACAACGGAAGAAGAAGATTTATATAGATACTAATTAGTTGGGAATACTTATTTTCTTAGTCAGGTTAATACAGTTACTTTAGGTCCTATACTTTCTAGGAGTCTTTTAGCGCTAATAGAGCTTCTTATGTCAGTCGGAAATATAGAGATCTTATGTAGTACTTTTCGTTTTTATTTTTATTTGTCTTAATGTCGGCCTGAGATGAATTTAAACGGGAACATGTCACTGAGGATTCATATTTGCCGACACCAACTTGTTTAGGACTGAGTTATAGCTGTTGTTATATCACTTGAGGGTGATTGCTAATTTGTGGAAATATTTTTGTGTTGAATCACTGGGTTTGAACCAATGTATGAAAGGTGTGGAGGATTTAAAGCATGATGATAATAGAGAGACCAATGGAAGGGAGGTAAGTTCCCCTTACCAGCACCAGTTAACTGAGGGGACCTTGCATTCTGTTGAATCAACGGAGAAGGAAAATGAGGAGAGAGATTTGGGAGTTATGGATGATAAAACCCGAGTCTCAGATATTTTCGTGGATATGGGATTAGAGAAAAGGGAAAATGAAGCTAGTGCAGCGTTGTGTGATGGTGCTGTAGCGACTTCAGATGCAAATCCCTCTGCGGCCCTAGGAAACGAAGAAAAACTAGAGCTTGCCTGCGATACGCCTGCAGTTCATGCCAGTATTTGCGCAGATGAGATGAAAGGTTCTCCGCATGAGGATCAGGTTTACCACTTTTCTCTGGCTTTTTGAGACAGTGTCGTAGAATTCTCTAAGCACCTGGCACTCTTATGCCCTTCTTAAGAAGAAAACTTTCATATGTAGTCAGGGCGGAGCTACAGTAGAAGAAAACGCGGTGACTTTTTCCGAGACCCTGTATTTATAATTTAGAACCCATACACTTCAAATCCTAGCTCCGTCTCTGCTTGGCAGTTTATTCTTTTCGCATCGTGTAAACTTATCTTTTTGTAATTATATGTATGCAGCGACCGGTAGCTTTGGTTCCACGGCCAGTGCAAACAACTTCTTGGAAGAGTTGCTGTGGCTTATTTGAGGTGTTTGCAGGATCGAATAAATAACTTCAGGTTGGAAATCCTTCTTTCTATTTTTTTCTTTTCTCTCTTGGCACATCGGTTTTCACATGGCAAAGGTATATAAGAACAAAAATGTGCAACTCTTATCAGTTGGATGAGACATTATGCCTGTTATACTGCCAAAACAAATGTAGAGCATACATATGGGATGATTTGGTCTACTCTAGAATATAAAAGATTTTGCCTCATAGGATGGCAAGTTTGAATTTGCTGAGTGTGGATTTGCTATGTTTAGGAAACAAATGAGGTTGTTTGAATCCTAGCATTCAGATTTTCCAACTCGTTTAACGTTTCTTTTTTAAGGATACTAAATTGATGTGTGCTTGTTTTTTCTCTTTTCATCTTAGTAACACCTAATTGATATTTGGTTGGAGTTTGCCAACTTTACTATATCTGGCAATTGATATTTCTTTCCTACTGCAGCATTGACATACATTTTGATTCCAAGCAAATCTTTTTCGTGATGCAGAGGAGAGTACGAAGGTTGAGTAGACAAGCAACATCTTGGAGGTATTTAGTGAATATAGAAGTTTATGATAGTTTTCATCTTCTTGAACAATCACGAGCTAAGAACATCGTTATACAAGCTTATATTTCTGTTATCCTGGTCTTACAGTCAGATCTCTCTATAACAACATCCCTTTATAACAACACTTCTCTATAAAAGCCAAGCTTTTTCGGAACCAATTTTCATGTTATGTTATAATATATGTTCTCTGTAACAGCCCTTCGCTATAACAACCAAAAATATTCGGAACAAACGAAGCTGTTATATAGAGGTTTGACTGTATTTGAAAAGCACCTTGGCGCCCCTTGTTTTTTGTACTGCTTTCCTGGTTTTTTTTGGCAGTGGTTAGCTTTTTGGCGCGATGTCACCAGAGTTTTTTAAGGAGAGCTGTTTCTTTAGTTGCACAGGGAACTTAAAATTAGAATTTCTTTTTTATTGGTTTTTGCTAGTTTAACCTGCAGCACATATTGTTGATAATTTCTTGATTTAGTTGAACATATGCTTCCCAATCTGTTACTTCAGTAGTTACCCCTTTCCATTCTTCTGCACTAATTAGGTGCATATTTTATGAAAGAAATGGTTGTCTTTCTGGTTTTCAATGTAACACCTAGCCGACCAGTGATATTGTTCCCTTTGCGCCCAGGCCTGTGCAGTTTTAAAATGTTTTACTAGTGTCTAAGGCGTACTTCCTTATATATCCAGTATCCTATCCGTGCTTTATCGACGTAGGATTTTCCTATGGTGTTACATACAATCCCCTTAGGGACGTAAGTTTGTCACGACCCAAAGATCATATAGTCTGTGCCCCTCACTCGTACTGTGTAATACATTTGTTTTATACAATTTAGTGGAATATGTATTTGTACAAACAAGAATGAGAAATACAAAATTTAAAAGGAAAAAAGAAAAATGGAAAAGTACTCAATCCACACTCTTCACACTATATGATTCAAACTTCAAGCTCTTTTATCTCCTTGTTGAAGTACCATGAATAGCAGCTATATACACCAATTGAGTGAAAGATAGGATTATCAAGAATGCTTCCATTGTTATCTGCAAATTGATCAAAATAGAAAAGTTAACAAATTGTGATATCATGTTTTTTTCAAAAACTATTAACAAGGTAATTCAATTGTATCATATGCTCACCAATCTTGCATTCCTTAACTCCAATTCAATTTCTTTCCAATCAAAGCTGCATAAAAGAGCATCCAAGTTGTCATATTATAAAGATAAAATGGTACTCCCTCCCCAGTTTATGTGAACATATTTCCTTTTTGGTCTGTTTCAAAAAGAATGACCCCCTTTTTAGCTTAAATTTTCAATTCTACCCTTAAATGAGAAGCTTTTATAACCACACAAATACTCTGAACCCCTTTCTGAATTTTTTAGGACCACAAATTTCAAGTCTTCATTTTTTCTTAAACTTCGTGCCTAGTCACACAGGTTCACATAAATTGGAACGGAGGGAGTATAAAATTTAAGAGCAGAGTCTGCATATTTTGCACAAAATTCGAGATACACTAGTTATCACGACTTGGATCAAACTTCTATATGCCGATAGTGTAAAGTAGTTTTTGCACTATTTATGGAATTTAACATGTTGTAGCAGGTTGTGTGCCTTATTTCTGAGTAAACTAATTCCACTTATCATAAGCAAAATTACCTCAAGTTATCTTTTAAGTGATCGGCTAGTGTAAAACTTCTTTTACATTATGAATACATGGAAGTTAAACTTTGAATGACTTCTTTTTCAAATAACCATCTGATATCCGGAACCCACTGGCCCGACTAATCTAGATTCTCATCGTGTGCGGTCCAAAAAGGGGAAACGCTCCCTACCAGGAGTTTTTCTATTCCCGCAACTCAAACCCGAGACTTATGGTTAAGGATAGAAGGATCTCATCCATCCCATCACTCCCCTTGATGGTAAAATCCGAATGACTTACCCCGTGGCGAGAAGCGTAAAACCCCATGCAATAATGGCAGCAGAAGCAGCAGCTTGTAAGCTGTCAATATTCCAATAGCGAATGTGATTGAATCCAGAGAGGGCTGATGCAACTCCCACAACCCCGGCAATCAAAGCAAACACAACAAAGAATCCAGTAGCAGCATTCCCCATTGGGAAGTATATTGGTGAGAAATGTGCAGGAAGATTAAATCTTGGACCTGTTAAAAAAATAAATACAAACTTTGTTAATTTATATATATTATAATCCACAGACCATCTTTCTTAAAATGTTTGAGAAGATGCGAATTCATGATTTAGAATCGGTGAGTTCAAAATGAGCATCATTTAGTTATGTGCACGATTTAAAGTTTTAACAGAATTCAAGCCGAAAGGCGAAAGCAGTGAGTTTAGTTAAACTCAAAAAACCCGTCCTAGATCTGCCTATGCGTTAGACCAGGCTCTGCAAGTATGTAATTAGTCGAGGAGCGCGCAAGCCGAACTGACAACACAATTATTAAAAAAAATAATGGTAAAATTGAGTGTTTGGAGACAATGATTATACCTAAGATGAAACCATGATCAATGGCAAAGTTCATAGCCCATCCACCAATGCCTAAAACAATGACATACATGCAGAAATTGAGTACCAAAAGCAAAGATGCAACAGGTTTTAGCTGTCCATCAGCCATTTTTGGATCTGAGAAAGTTGATACTAAAGAAGGAAACTATTCTTGATCAAAGATATTTGAATTAAGGGTTTTGTAGAGGGTTTTAGGTTGAGAAGATTTTATGCACATACATGTGTTTCTTGTAATTTCTTTGGGGTTTTATTTATGAATACTTATACCTGAAGGTTTTTTGTTCTTTTCTTGTAAGGTTGATTGTTCTAAAAGGGATTTGTGGTGTTGTAAAGATGATGATGATGCTTCATTACCAAGATAAGCAAACAAAATCCAAGGATTCTTTCTATATTTTTCAAATATTAGTTTTGAGTGGTACATTCTCTGATTTCCCGAGATTAGTTCTTTCTTGCTATTAATATTTTTTTCAAATATTATTTTTGAGTGCTATATTCTTGATTTCGAAACCAACATTCTTTGTCTAGCCGCCATCCTTCCTATGAGGAAAGTGTTATTCCTTCCCAACCTTGTAAGAGCTCATTTCACTGGTCTAGATTAATAATACCATTTTATGTTAGTTTATTGGAAAATTAACGAAAATGATCGTGCAATCAAAAATAATTACCCAAAAAAACTCATATAAAATATTACAATTTATACCTTTTAAGGGGAAATTATTTGCAAAATACCCAACAGGTATGCATGTTATGTACCTTTAGGTTATACAATTCACTTGTTATATACCTCAATATATAATAGTGTGATTAATTCTTATTGTTGTATACCTTCGGATTATACAATTATGTGAATTGTATACCCAAATAGTGTCAACAAACAGGCCTATGACCGGTTATATTCCTACATCAGAATTTCACACTAACAAGAACAATAACAGCATACCCAGTGGAGTATGGGGAGGGTAGACTGTACGCAGACCTTAACCCTGCCTTTGAGATAAAGAGTGTTTCCGCTAGACCCTCATGTCAGAATTTCACACTATCAATGTAATTTAACTAATTAAAGTAGTAGTTATCACCACTTTTCACAATTACCAACTCATGCTCAAGGCTGAACGAATTATATACAGTAGTCGATAGTTAGCTTTTACACGCCATGATTAGTGTATAAACAGTAAATACAAAATTTTCACAAGCAACTCATCACTGCATTTCTTCATTCAATTTTACTAAAGAATCACTTTGCATCTTCACGTGGCTACCCCTTTAAAAAGAATTACACCAATGTGATGAAGACATTTCCTTTTCCATATAATCACAATTGACCAGAATATACACTTCTGTGAAATGCTAAAGCACTCCCCCTCATTTTTCGATACCCTGCTGCATATATTGAATCAAATCATACCCAGCAGTTGTCCACTTGTTGTACGCATCACTACATGCACGAATCATGTAATTGGCTGCTTCACGTTCACTCATCTCGGGATGAAATCTCTTCCGAAGATTTCCTATGGGGTCACCCCTACTAAAGCAAGGCAATCCGCTATCTACCATCATCGAAACTGTACTGATTATCCCATCCATGTAGCGACGTGCAGCAAGGTAACCCTTGACGCACAAGCTGGAAAACCAGTCCAACTTTAGCATAAGAAAAAAGATATTCATACATAAGAAGACAGCGCAATTCGCCCAAAAGAGATCACTTACCTTACAAATTGGTACCATGTCTCACTTTTCATTGCTCCAGATGGGTCAATTAACTGGGTCATCTCATGACTCAGCTTGAAGTGAGCACTTTCAAATCGCATATTTCTACCGGGAGAAATTTCAAGGATAAAACCAAAATCAATGTGGACAAGCCTACCAGCACTGCAGAACAATATTAAAAAGGAAATTCATCAGCAGATGAGTCAATATTACCCAACCAATATTGATAAGCTTTAATAAATGAATATTTATTCCAGAATAATGTATTCACTTATTTGGTGTCCAAAAAGTATGTCCATTTTCATGAACTCTTCCACAAGAAAATCTGCACCGTCCACGTGGAAACAACATTTTGAAAAGGAACGCACAGCTATGAAGTGAAGTTAATTCTCATTATTTGGTTCTTGGTCTGTTAAGAGTTAAGACTCATTTAAGACTGTTTTATTCAATAATCAAGAAGTGCTAGAAATACCATCTATAGTGTTAAATAAGTCTTAATAAACCAAAAGCCAAATGAGCTCGAATAATTAAGTCATTAGCAATTTAGATATATAGAATACAAGGCTAGTTGAGCTTGCCTCATGAACACAAATGTTTGACTTTCTTTATTTTCTTAACCTGACCCTTCATACAAGGTATCCGAATCATATTCCGAAAAAACGAGTCCACTTTATGACAATTGACACATCATTGACATATAAGCAGGAAAGGCATGGTCATGACAATATTTTAAGAAAACACTTCCAAACACGTGAAACGGCAGGTGATCTCCCCTTAGTTCATGCACGTCAACTGTTAAAACAACTTATAACATTTCCACCATGACATGACAATAGTTTAGAAGGTTTCCACATCTTAACACCAAACTTGAATTGGATAAAGTGTAATGTCACAAGCACTGCCACTAGGATACTTAACAATCGAAGAGTAAGGTGCCTACCTGTCAATCAGAAGGTTCCCATTATGTCTATCCTTAGGTTGAAGCAACACGCTGGCAACTGCATAACCTGCACTGCTAATGATGAAGTTCTCACGAGCAGCTTCAAAACCGGGAGAGCCAACAGGCCCAAAGTCTTGTTGGAAAATTTCATATAGACCACCATCAGTCATCTCACCCACCTGACTTCTGCTCCGTGAGTTGGGTACAACCTGCAAAAGGACAGATGTAAAAAGATTTTGGAGGTAAAAAAAGCTATAAGACCACAAAATAATAAGGGGTCGTTTGGCTTAGAGACAAGTTATACTGGGATTAGTAATATTGGGATTACTATTGCAGGGATTCATAATGCTAGGATTAGTAGTGTAATGATTAGAAATGCAAGAATTGTAATGCGCTTATTTCTTGTTGAATATTTAGTTTGATGTATTACAAATTAGAAATACAATGTATAATTGATCTATGTTTACTTCGTAAACAAAATTGAAATTTCTTTACTATGGCTTGTTTTCATCCTCATAAGTCTTTCTTTTTTCTTGTTTACTATGGTCATTTCTTCAGTAACTTTCTTTTTTTCTTTTTTTTTATTGGTTTTCAACACTGCTGTGACTATGCTTTTCTTGAGTCAATCGGAAACAACTTCTCTACCTTTACAAGGTAACGAACGGTAAGGTATGCGTAAACACTAACCCTCCCCAAACCCCACTTCAGTTTCCGGGATAAATAAGCAGTTTCCAGATATTTCACATATGAAAACTTCATTATGAAAGCACAAGCATCCATGAAACTAAATGCAGATGTCATACAAGGATTCACCTCAATTATTCCTCTTTCTGGGCCAGTTGGGAGAACTCCATATGGATATAAATATAAATTAAGCCCAACAGCTTCAAATATATCTTTCAAAAGTGAAATGACTTGTAAAGCAAGAACATCTTGCCGACAATCATCTCCAACCTATGCCAAAGAAAAAACAAATTTAGCTACATGTAAAGTAGCATAAACAAGAAATGGGTCGTTAGCGTACTGAATTATTTAAAGTGGCATCTAACAGCTTGAGTTTGTAGATGAGATAGGTTACACAATCTCATGATATCAAATCATACATAAATCCTGGCTTCAAGTTTTAGAGCCAATCATCATTCAAATATATTTATGTATTTGGTCCAAGAAACGAAACAGATGAGCACGTGAAGAAGTGTTGTGGAACCTAAATAAATAAATAGAAATGTCTTCTCTAGGAGAGTGAAATTTTTTAAATGAGGTGGGTGATACACACACTTTGAGAAAACTTTTAGTGCTTAACAACAGAGATGTGAATACGAAATCTACATCATCTGAATAAGCTAGGGAATTAATTGCATAAAGTATTCAGGATTACTGAGCCCATGTCAAGTTCATCTACTTACTGAGTTCAAAACTGAAAGCAATTACTGGCATAACTTCTAAGTTCTATTCCTTAAAACTGATATATCAGGTAAGATAAGAAAAGTACCTAATTTTCCAACTTCTCAAACAAAACCCAATGTCATTGTTCCCTTTGGAGTTGTTGCAAAACCGTTTTCACCTTCCCAAAAAGGGAACATATTACTCAATTTACTTTCTTACCATATATGCAAAAGTTCTATTAGACTTACCACAATACTTCCTAATAAACATCAGTGGTCTATTAGTGAGAGTAAACTATAAATACCACTGCTCCAATTAAACTTTGTTCTTTAATCCTTCAAAATTTGTCTGCTTTTCTCAAATAGAATTTTTTTTTTCAGAAACTACAAAACTTTTTTTTTGAGAAGTTAAAAGAACTCTTTTGAATACATAACAGCAGAATCATAGCACCCATTTTTCGTATGATCAGAAACTTAATTTAGATAGCTGTAAATACAGAAGACATTGGCCATAATCCTTATACAAACGTCTAATAGTACATTGATGCAGTCCACAAAACCCTCCAAGGAAACACAATTTAACAAAAAATTTTGGATCATGCTTCCCTCTAGTTCCTTCCAATTGTATGACTTTGACATAATTTAGTATTTGCATGTTTACTTTTTCATCTGTCAGATATGCAGTTTTTATTTCAGGATTTTCTACCGGAGCAGATTTTGTTGATATTGGCAGTATGGTAGCTACCACCTTAGTATAGTACACATTGAGTGCAAGAGCAAGCAACTATTTCTGGAAGATAATATATTTTTTAGTTTGTCCGAGTCCGTCACCTACGAGTGAGCAGAAAAGAGAGGAGGAAAGAGGCCCTGATGAACCGTCATAATTAGTGAACAAGTGTATGCTTCGAGTCCGTCACAATTGGTGGTAAAGTTAAATTTCTGATTGTATAACAGAACCTTCTTGGAGTAAGACTAGGTTTTTGGGGTTCATAAAGATCATATATGCTTCAAGTCATCTGATTATGTTTCATTTGGATTTTATGTGAAGTTCCTTTTTTATGTTCTGAAGCATAGGGATCTCGGAGTGCTCCTAAAGGTTACCTCTTTCTCTTTGTGTTTCCCTTTCCTTCTTAAACTCATCGTTGTATCTTCTGGTTATTTTTTCCGTAAGTTCCTCTGTTCTAAAGACAACCATACAACCTATCCTTTCCCAAAACCTTTCTGAACCGCTGATTTTTCCAATTTCTCAATTCAAAAACTGCACAAAATCAAGGCCCAAAAACACCTCCATATCTATTTGGAGTTGATATTTTCATTGATTTAGTAAGAAGAAAACCCCACTTTAGGTAAAATTCTTGTTACTAATAGTGTAATATTCCATACCTGAATAGCCCCGGTTTTTCGCTTTTACCTCCAATGTGCCTAAGCCCGTCACCCATCCTAATACCCATTTAATGTAACAATTCCCTACCCTTCTTACCCGAACTGTGGGAATCCTATTCTTACATCAATACGGCATTCCATATGAGATGAAGAGATTTATATATTTCACACTCTAATAACCAGTCCGAGTTCTAAACTAAAAGTAAAAAGTCAAACTGAACATTAAACTCAAAATCGAGTAACTGCCTACTAATCAGTAGTTATGAGAAAGGCTACATTCTCAACGAGGTTCATTCACTTTTTGATACTTTTGAAGCTAGTCAGTCAACCATCAAAGGGAACGAACTCAGAGAAGACTTTAAGAAGACAAAGAAATGCCTTTAAAGTTATATATTACTAGCTGCTAAACATAACGATCTGGTGCCGAAAAGTCGTGACAGGAATGCAAGACCACATGCAGATTTTCTTTTGTTTGAAATGAGAATATTCAAAATTCTAGAGGACAATTGAAGGAAAATACAGTTATATCCCCCATGCTTACCTTGAATATACAGGCTTGGGGTTTTATGTCATTTTGATCCCCATCTCGATCTGCCACGTTAAATGTGATCATAATAGGAACCTTGGCAGCTGATTGCAAGGGAATTCCACTATCAACCTGAATCCCTTTCACGATTTTATTAGGAGCAGTAGGTAGATAGAGATCATCTCCTTGCATCTCAATTTTCTCCAACTCCCTAGTTACTCAAAGTATGAAGTTTGTTTCAGGATATACAAATATCCAAAGGCACACAGCACTTATGTAAATATGCAATTTTTTTGTTGACAAATAAAACAACTATACATTATTAAATCTTGGCGCACATTTTACATTACCTACGAATGCCAGCTCTTCGCTCCTCCTTGGGAAGTGGATAGAGTGCACCAGATATAGACGTGACCTTGTTAAAGAAATCAAACTCTCTCTGAAACACATCATGAGCCTTTTCATTGAACCCGTCAATTATCTGTTGCCTCACCAGAGGAAGTAGGGCAAAAAATGCAGCATGCTGAAGATAAAAACACATAGATATTTACAGTTATAAGGGGAAAATAGTACAAAATAAGAATAATAACTATTCCACCAAGTGTAGGTATGTGCAAGAAATTATGTTGTGGAACAGCTACAAGAAGTAAACGAATTATTGACTTCAAAAATGTGCTCATGTGTCAATACAAAAGGTGAGTTAGACAGAGAGCATATGAACTTAAAGGAAATGCACATCACACACCCTGCGAAGGTTTGAGAGAGAGAGAGAGAATGGTAAAAGTGAATCATACAGAAAACAGATAAATGGATCTCCTTAACTGATAAAAAAAGGATCTCCTTACAGATAAGGATGGTTATCCATGCAACAAAATAAAGATTGCATTGGGAAAAGAAACTGAGACAGTATAGTCGCAAAGAAAAGAAACCCCCCCCCACCCAAAGTTAAATTGGTTTGGAGGTATTACAGTGTTGGTCAATAGCTTTTTTATCTGAATTTTGAAATTTGCAGTTTCCAAACAAATCTCCTCGAAATAGAGTTTGTGCACGACATACTTATGGAAAGAGGACCAGATAAGAGGCTTAGAAAAAGGTGCATTAGATGGTATAATATCAAGAGGTATCAGTTGAATTTATCTACCGTTGCAGAAGAATCTTTCCCTGACTCCGGCTCACAAGTCTCGCCCTGCAAGTGCTTTTCAGGTTAGTGGTTATAATAGAGAACCAAACCTATGTTCACCATAAAGCAAGAGGGAACAGATTATTTTTATGCTACAAGGTAGTCATCTTTAAACTGAAAGAAAGCAAAAGCTTCCCACCTGCAGATTCCATATTAGAATATGGGCAAATATGTGACTCCTTTGAGTAGCTCTGAGCAAGTATCTTTCTACTAATTTCTGCATGGGTTAAAATCACATGATTAGTGTCAGTAAGATCTGTTATATGCAAGATGATTAAGTATCTTTTGCCATTGATGCACACAACAGATGGGCAGTTGAGACACAAGGAAATTATTATGAAAACTATTTCGAGATGAAAAGCCATTGTGACATCTACTAATTAATTCTGTTCATTTTGCCTACAGGTAAACAGAATCATTCACTCATATTTATGATAACCATAAAATTGTTGTTCATGAAAGAATAATAATATCTGGATACTGCCAAGAATGCTAAATCCAAGTGTGAACTATGTAAAAACATTGAAGTAATGAATTAACTTCTGAGGGTACGCCTGTTAGACTTGCTGGCCAGATGATCAAAAGCCAAAAAACAAGTTCACATACAAAGTCCAGTAAAACACACCTCGCCATCATATCTCAGAGCCTGCACCAATTGGGGCATGAAGAAAGTTACTCTTTGAGGAGGATAAGACTCCAACACCCTTAGAACATAAGCCATGACGCGTGGATGACCCTTGTATGCTGGTGTGAGGAACTCTAGCGCCTGGGTAATTGAACAAGCAGCCCAGTGTGGCAATTGTTGTAAAAGAGTTGAATTTTCATCAATAGCTTTAGGTGTAACAAAGTATGGCAATGCTTCAGGTATGTGACGTATCTCCAATATATGCGACTGTAATAGAAGCAAGATAATCATTTACATCAAACATAAAGATTTTCAAGAAAGGAAAAAACAAAAATAAAGAAGATATAGTTCAACAAAATAACAGCTATAGAAGCAATTTCAAACACAAAGAATTCAAGAAAGGGAAAAAAGATATAGTTCAACAAAATGACAATAACAAGATGAAGTCAAGTTTTTGGATACGAAGGACGACTATTAAGATTGTAAAACAGGCCAACTCCAGAAAAAGCTGACAAGTCAGGAGCAGTATATTAAGTCCTATTTCCTTGCATGCAAGACAAAATAAAAAATATCCGACCTTAAGATGCCATGGAAGATCACCAGAATCTCAAAAGAAACATAATGATTTGTGAGCAGATATATCTTCTGATCAGATATCCTTGTTTCTTACGTATATGCCTTTTCTTGGACTAGATTTTATTCATCAGAACCAAAAAAGCTACAGGGCCTAACACAATCTATATCTATATATTATTAAAAGGAGAGTAAAAGCCCTCCCCTTAAACCAAGTGGCAGCCTAGAAAAAAGACACATGGCATAATTAGTTAATAATTAGTTAATAATTAGTTATCGGTTATTGTTTTGGAATTTAAATATCTATAAAATAATAAATAAAATATTTTATAATAAAAAACGAAAATTAAAAAAAAATTATCCATTCAAATTGGAGAGTAGTTTCAAGTTGGAGTTTTTAAATTATTTTAAAATAAAAAATTTAAATTACAAAAAATAAAAAACTGCCAATTCAAAATTTCTTTGTTTTTTTAAATAATTTTTGTTTTTCTTTTTTAAAATAAAAAGTTTATTTATTCAGAATAATAGAATAAAATATAAAATATAAAAATATATATCTTCTATTATATTATAAAAAGAAAGTAGCATACAAAAATTTAAATAAAGTAATATGCTAATAAAAGTTTCTATTAATAATGTAATAATACTAAATATTGGATAATATAATAAAGAAAAATACAAAACCAAAAAGTTATTCGATGCCTATATAAGTCTCTTTAACTTAATAGAGATTTTATTCATTAAAATTCAGATAATATTATTGAGAACAATAGGATAAAATTTAAAATAAAAAAATATTTCAAGAGTAATAAAATATATATCTTCTGTTATATTATAAAAA
Source organism: Nicotiana otophora (assembly GCA_000715115.1). Lineage (NCBI taxonomy): Eukaryota > Viridiplantae > Streptophyta > Magnoliopsida > Solanales > Solanaceae > Nicotiana > Nicotiana otophora. Next base: position 36,536 of record AWOL01S0056105.1, on the reverse strand, counting down.
AAGTAGTAGACAAAAATATTAAACAATATAATATGGTAATAAAATTTTCTAATAACAATGCAATAATACTAAATATTGGATAATATAATAAAGAAAAATACATAACAAAAAAGTTATTCGATGACTTTATAAGTCTCTTTAATTTAATAGAGATTTTATTCATTAAAATTCAAATAATATTATTGACAACAACAGAATAAAATTTAAAATAAAAAATATTTCAAGATTAATAAAATATATATCTTCTCTTATATTACAAAAAGAAAGCGAGTAGACAAAAATATTAAACAAAGTAATATGCTCATAAAAATTTATATTAACAATGTAAAAATACTAAACATTGGATAATAGAATAAAGAAAAATATAGAACAAAAAAGTTATTCAATGACTATATAAGTACCTTTAATTTAATAGAGATTTTATTATTGGGTATATCCTATTGACAAATAAGATGACAATTGAAATTTATTAAAGCAATACGATCTAGTATGTTCAAACAAGTCCGATCACAATCTAAGAGGTTTGACTCTGACTTTGACAATTTAAAGTAATTAACCCATTGCAGTAAAAGAAATAATCATGGCAATGAGCAAACATTTAGTGAGAACACCCAAAACAAATATGTTTTCCATAAAATTCCATGCCTGAACTACCTAGGCAAAATAGATGCTAAGGCAATTGATGACAACTAAAGCCATTCGGGCAAATTTGAGGAAACCTCTAGTCAACCCAAGCATACTGTTGGAAATAACCAGTTTTTTAATTCAAAATCTGCCAAAGAGTGTATTCGGACAAGGCCAAATTTTAAAGTTTCAAACTTAAATACTCACAATGGATCAATAATAAAATGAAAGTGACATCTGAAAGGATTGATTCTGAAAGCACAACACGACATCATTTTCAAGAATATGAGAAAAATTTGAATGGATTAAGTGAACTTAAGGACAATTGATTGGTTTTATACTGTACAAGAAAAAGATCTAGAAATACAGTGATCTATGCTGTCAAAATCACCACTTCTATCGTTCAAGGAATTAATGTTTTTTAAAATCATGGATACTGTCTATATTAGTAGCTGAATTCTACCCAACTTTTTTTTTATAGGAAAATACTCCCTTTGTCCCATTTTATGCGACACACTTTGCTTTTTTTGCCATAGAGTAGTCGAAAAGCTCCAAATTCTTCTGGAGTTGTAAGCATAAAGTGCAATTAATTCTGGGCTTTAGTGTTGAAAAGCGCCGATGAAGAAAAATTTAAAAATAGAAATGTAATGCAAAAAATATAAACATAAAAAAAAATTAAACAAAAAAGTGGAAAAACTATAATTAAGCTATATATACATTGTTGTGCCCTTACAGAGAACCCATTGGGCTTCACCGAGCTTCTAGGGCTTAAGCGCGCTTTAAGCAAGCCTTTAACAACACTGTAGTCTATTCCAAAAAAGAATGAAAATTTTCAATATTTAGAAATATTATAACTTAAAACTTCTTCCACCCTTAATGACATGATTTTTAAGCCGCAGAAATTATAGCATGTTTTAGACCACAAGTTTCAAAAGTCTCTTTTTTAAACTCCATACTCAGTCGGACAACATCACATAAATTTGGATGGAGGGAGTATATTTTATTAGAAGAATAAGCCCTAAATAACACATTTAGACAAACCCAAAACTTAAGCAAAAGAAACTAGCTCTTAGCCTCTGAATTCAATTTCTTTCCCAATCTTTATTTTCCATTACCAAAGATATCAAGGCACACTAGGGATGGAACAGACAAGTTGCAAGCATATTCTATGGGATGCAACTTTCCCCACCCTTTTGGCCAAAAAGATGCCTTAACATCTAATTGGGTAGTGTTCCATACCAAAAGCAACTTTCTTCCATTTAAAGTGTCAACCCTCACTCAAACGGAAAGATATTAATATAGAATAAATCACAAAGGACATCTTTCTATTGCTGGTTAGAAAGTTTTGTTACCTACTTGAGAAACTGGTTGTAATATAATGCACAAATGCCCTTCTTTTTAGATGCTTTTGCATAAATATTTCAAGAAAATAAGCAAATAAAGTGACCTGCATCATCCTAAAGTCAACTTATCCCATTTTTGTTTCAAGTATTCCATGTTCTCTCGAGATATCTATCATTCAGGTACTTCAGGGTTTGATAAAAAAACTGGAGGATAAGAAAACTGGGAGGGAAAAACATACCTGCACCAATTGTGTTACTTCAGCCTTCAGATGATTATTTGTAGGAAACCTTGCAGCAAGACAAAAAGCTATACGAGGATCTACAGAAAAGGCAGTTCGAGCAAAATCGACCCATTTCTCAGAGCTGATTTTAAGACGTGAAGTGCTTTCCCTGATATTGGAAGAATTAATAACAATAATGACAACCCACAAGAGAAGAGGAAGTTAATACAGGGACAAACACAATCAGCTATCATTGTGTATTACTTGGCAGTAGGTTGTGCCCAGACATCAAGCCTGTCAGCTTCATGCTGGCATAACATCAGAAGCAACTGCTTCCGCTTCTCCCTCCCAACAGCATAGCACTCCATTTGGCCCCAAACAGGATGGTGTTGATCTTTCTGCGAGCATCATTAAGTTAAAAAAAGAGCACAAGGACCATAAAAATTTGATTGCAGTTGAAGGAAAGAAACTGTTCTTATGACAAAAACTAAGGATATTTTTGGCACAAGTTGCTCAATGATGTAAGAAGCATGGTCTTCATCAACTTGTTTATGATTATCTCACCACATCATTCAAAGAGCTTCCATTTTCTAGTGCCCGCCCTTTGAAATCGAGTTGGGAAGTATCTAACTGCTCATTCAAAAGATGATGGACAAACATAGATACAGACTGCATTTCACTCAGCGCAAAGCTCTTATTCATGTCATACCACTCAGGTTGGTGAGCAAACCACCCCAATGAAGCCCTGAAAATGATGTTCCAAATGTTTAAATGAATCATCAGATCGGCATAGTCCAAAAATTCCCAAGCCTGATGTAAACTTCCATAAACAAATAGAGAAATGTTTGTGCGCAACTCAATATCTACTAGAAAGATATTGGGGCTAAGAGGCAATGAAGCAAGGACCTTCCACTACTCATTCCCCTGCCTCTATTCACAATGCAAACAAGCATACTGGTCCAATTAAATACAAGTCAAGTCTTTACCGATATATTCTGTCTTCTAGAAGCTGAAACCCAGCCATGACGTTTTGCAAACTACCCTGTAACTTGCATGAGCAAAACTTCAATCCAAGAAGCATGAGGGTGAAAAATGTGCCAGTAGCAGCTGGGTGGGAAGAAAAATTCCAAGGTAATGTGATAGTTCCTTGCAACAACCGCCCTAAAAGTAAAAGCTGTGAAACACTACCATGTTGAACGACCTGCAAAGACAAGTTTTTCAAAAGGAAAAAAAACTTCAATTTACTATTTTATATACAGTTAAGAGAATCAAAAGTCTGAAACAATGATTCGGGTAAGACATCAGTTGAAAACTTCTAGCAACATTATCAAGCTTACTTAAAGACGGTGTTTTTCCGAAAATGGTTTATTATTTGTCTTTGTTAATGAATGGTTTAAACCATGTTTTCTTAGACAACTATTGACCCCCTGGAAAAAGGAGTGTCTCAAGAGATCGAGCAAAAACTGAAAAGCTCAAAAGAGTAGAAAACGTCATCATCTCAGCTGTGATCAAGGTTAGCAAGGATTATAGTAGTTCTACTGCAGTACAACCACATTCCAACCAAGTCAAACAGAAAAAACATTCAACAAACCAAATACTCATCTAGATCGTAGTAATCTACATAGAAACAGCATAAATGTAAGAAATTGGTGAGGAAGCGAACTGAGAGCTGCTTTTGCAAGTGCAAGAGGATACTTGGTAAAAGTTATACCATAGCTAAATAGATAAAATAAGAGAAAAGCTAAAGACACAAAATCGTAAAATTGGTATCACCGTGGAAAATCCCATATATTTTAACTCGAAATTCAAAAGACAACTACTGAAGTATTTGATAAAGGAAGCAAAACATCATAATGATACAATTATCCAATTAATTTTCAAATAAGTGATGGGTTAAGTGTAATGTTACATCATCTCTAACATAACCACTTTGGGTGGACAATAGAGCAGCATGTGCTTGATCACTGCATTTATTCATAGGGAACAGCTAAGGAAGTTGAAAGCATTGAACACTGATAATCACCTCAAAACGATCAATAAAGAACCCAAGCCATAGTCTATGGGCCATTATTTGTTCAACGGGATCCTTTTCAGGCGGTGCTTCTGGCTCCCCAGGTCCCAGGTGAGGCCTTAACTTAGCAGCAGGTCCACAACACCTAACTTCAGATGCAAAAAAACCTCGCTTTGTGTCGACTGTCGACAACCATGCATCAACAAGCTCAGCAAGTACTAGAGAACACAATTGAGGAGCAGCTGAAACCAACCATGTCCAAATAAATACACCAGTCTCCATGGCATTGGATGTCAATATATGAGCCGGGCTCCAGCAAAAAAGACGTAAAAGTTTTGAAAAGCTTTCTACATTTGATTTAGAATCTGATCCCTGTGGACAACAACAAATTCAGTAATATGTAAAGCGAAAAACAAAATTTAGGGGGAAATGGGCGTTTCATCTCAGCCTAAGGCCTTAGGAAAGCAAAGACTGCTTGAAACTAGAACTTGATTATACCAGATCTTAATTATACCAGATCAGAGAGTAGAAAAGCAGTTGCTTGAGAACAAGTTTCATGGAATGATGATTTATCTACTTCTCTCCCTCTTTCTGCATCATTAATAAATTCCTGGAGCAGTCGGACAAACTTTTTAAGTAAAACCTCAGAAAAGGATCCAGTTTTTGGCTGCAAATGTTCCACCATATCACCAGGACCTGAAGCTGGGAGATCAAGGCTACCAAAACTCGCATATAAACTTCTCATTCCAGCTATTTCACCAGCATGATTAGACTTCGCAGTTGCACTGATCATACAAGTACTGAGCACCTCGAAATTAAATGCCTCCCTCAATTTTAATTTTGCTCCAGATGCTGCAGCTGCTGCAGCCATAACAGCAGGAATATTTGCTGTTTTTGTTTCGGTCCAATGGTCATTTTTACCAGTACCAATTTTTATTTCAGATAAGAGAGAAACAACTTCTTCTGTAGGCTGCGATTTTTGCCAAGCGTTTGCTTTACAAAGCTTTTCCTGAAGCACGGAAAGAAAATAGCTAATAGTATGTGCAATAGATAATATGAAATAGATTGCAAAGAAGGGAATAAGCCAGTAAAACATCAGTATGAACCACGGAAAATCAGATCTTTCGGCGAAAAGCTATCTAAGATTTTAAACTCTAGGTACCGAATAAGCTAAAATACAGTCTCCACATACGCGAGTTGAAAGAAGACAATGTTTTTACAATGTAAAGGACTAGTGACACTTTTCCAACAAAATACATTTCCTCTACATGTATCATAGTGGAGAGAAAGACCTAAATGTTCATTTTGCACTCTAATAAAGTGCATTTATCCCTTAGCAAGAGAATATGCACAAGCGCCTGATCGTAGACTAATAAACATACTTGACATAAGTAACACGGAAGAAAAAGAGTTACACAACAATGTCATGAAGCTCGAAACTGACGGAATAACAAACCTGAAGAAGCCCCTGACTAGTACAAGGAGCCTGTGAAAGTGAAAGAATCATCCATTCGCGAACAGTCCTTTGGTACAAGGAGCGAATAGTAGCAATGCAAGCAAAATCATTGATTGCAGATGAAGGCAGATCATTGTGCACTGAAAATAATACTGAATCTAGACAAGAAGAGTTCCACAAAATCTGCAAGCCAGTAAATTATTCAAACTTAGCATCAAGCAATGGCAAAAGGCAAAGGTAACAAACTTTACACTTGGTACAATCAGCAATAAAAGTCCACCTGAGGAAAACGATCTCTTAATTGATTCAACAAGTTAACTGAGATATCTCGTATATGCTCATTCCTTTGGGACAAACTTTTTAAAAGAAAACTGACATGGGTGGTCAATGTAGATTCCTTATAGTCTGCTCTTGATCTAGTCTCCTCCTGCAGCAACTTACAAGGATCATATGACCTTTATGTAAAAGAAAAAAAAGATAAGAAATGGAAAGGGAATGCAAAAGAAGAGGATCAGAAACTTATATTTGTTTAAAAAATATGATCACCTTTTAGCTTTTTCATTAATAAAAATACTCCCTCTGTCCCAATTTATATGATGGTGTTTGATTGGGCACGGAGTTTAAGACAGAAAGAAAAACTTTTGAAACTTGTGGTCTAAAACAAGCCAAGATACTTGTGTGGCTATAAATCATCTCATTAAGGGTAAAATAGGGAGTTTAAGTTAAATTGTTACTAAATATAGAAAGGAGTCATTCGTTTTGGGACTTACAAAAAAGGAAAGAGTGTCACGTAAATTGGGACGGCGGGAGCAGCTAAAAGGATATGTTAATGTTATACAGTATAAACATTGTTGATTCGATACTGTGACGAACTATGTCCATAACAGCAAGACAAGCCCAGCAGAGTTAAAATTACCAGCCATGCTACTGCTTTTTCAAAAGCACTGTGAACAATGGCTGTCAAGCACTGAGAGATAGCCGGTGTGAGGCCAGGAATTTTCAAGTATTCAAAGACACAGCTGAAGGCACTTCTAGAAGCTGTTGAACTAGGGCCCACATTGAGGATCCCGGCATTGCTACCAAACCGTGTTATCTCCAAACATGCTACTGCAAGTAGATAAGTTGACTTGACACCTATAGAGGCCAAAAAAAGTATCTATGAGGCCTAAAAAACAATGCAATCATCACTTGTATCTAAGCAAAGAATATCTCCCAAACAATTGAAGTCATTAACAACTTGGTTTCCTTCTCAAACTGAACATGAAAAACTCTACAAACCGGAAATTGCCCTCATTGCTGAAAGTTCCATACACCCTCTTAAAACAGCAGAAAGAGCAGTTCTTTGGCTAACGGCATCTTTCTCATTGCCACCACCACGCCGACTACCTTTAAGAAGAGCACTTAGTTCCAGTTCATCTTCAAGCCACTTCATGGAGCTCACAACCTGGTAAACAGCACATTCCAGACCCTTAGAAAAAAATTAAGTTAAACAACAACTATGCCTCAATGACAAACTCGTTTGGGTCGGCTATATGAATCCTCCTGACCCTCCTCTCCATTTAAACTCATCTCGGGCCAACATTAAACCAAGTAAAAAAATACTAATGGTAACAATAGTGATATATAGCTCAAGCTCTGCATGTCGCCAGAGCTTCGTCTTAACTAATTGGAAAACAACTTACGAGTCCCTTCGGGAACATCTGATTAAAAAAGGAAAACAACTTACCTAATGCTAAACTTCAATATATTTACAGTATTAGTAATTATTTCTCAAAAAGTATTGGTAAACGTGAGAATTATATTCAACTAGCTTAAGCAATTATTTATTAACCTTAATTTTGTTCTTTTTGCAGTTTAGACAATATCACAGTATTTTAACTGAATTACCTAATCATATGTTACCATCTCCTCAATGAATTTTGGCCGACTTACGCAAATATCCATTTTTAGGTCACTGTTTAGATTTTGTTCCTATTTGAAAAAGCTATGCAAATATAGACTTTGAAAAATTATCCCTTCCGGGCAACGTTAAACTCAGGTCAAATGTTTGCTCATATAACTTTAAGTCTGCTCATAAAATATTACACTGTAGTCTAGCGTTTGTAAAAATTTATAAGATTTAGACTACGGTTTAATATTTTCTAATAAAATTTTCAGTTTTCTAAAATAGGATCTTTAGACCGTGGTCTAAAAGATCCATCATTTACAAGAGAAATAAAAAACGGCCATTTACTAAGTTGATATAAAATGGGACAATTGACAAAAATTTCAGATGAATTTTAAGCTTTATTATTTCTCTGGTTAGTGATTACTGTATTATTCATATTAATCACCTTACTAAAAAGATATGTGTGTATCAGTTAAAAAAGTTATTGTTTTATATCACAAATCAATCAAACACTTATTCTGGTTAATCAGAAAATGTTATCATAACGTTAAGAGGCGGATAGAATAATTTGTTTTCCATTTTAAAAAAACATATAGTATTTTTTTTCATGTAACTTTAATTATATAACTTGACTACATTTCTCTATAATATTTATATAATTTTTAAAAAAAATCTCTTCATTAATATAAAGGACACGCGCGATGCGCGTATCCTAAGACTAATGTGTGTGTGTGTGTGTGTATATATATATATATACATATTAGAATTTCTCTCTATTTTTACTAGCATATACAAGACCTACACAGGTATTTCCAACTAGTATAACCTATATAGATGTATATCTTTTGCTAAACCTGCAGGAATTCCAAAATATTCAGTTAAATGAATAACATTATTTCATGAAACGAGAAATATTACATGATTCAAGATGAAAATAAATGACACACTGATGGGCCTGTCAATTTTGTAATTTGATTTATGCGTAGGATAAACAATATTCTCTTGATTAAGTAGAAGTAAGATGTAATATGTGAACAGCGAGTTTAGACCCATAAGAAGAACAAAGGTTAAATGAGATTGGATGGAATTGCGGTGCCTATATGCAGACAATTCAGATGTTTAAACTTAGTGTTCTAGAAGAATTGCATAATAGGTAAAGATGTGGTACATAAAACTAGAATAGGAATGGTTCAAATTGAGGACTGTATTCAATAGGAAGATACCTAACAAAGCAAAAGGTAACTTCTATAAACATTAAAACAGTTGTGAAACGGTAACGTTAAACAAAAATGAATATTAGGTAGAAATGCAGATGTTAAGATCTTTACCTGATCCTAATATTAAACAAATGCAGATGTTAAGATGGGCATACGGTCATACAAAACTAAATAAGATTAGAAACGATCATATAAGACAGAGGTTGTAAGTAACACAAATAGAAGATAAAATGAGAGAAAGTCATCTGAAATGGCTTGACTATGTCCTATGTAGACCTCCAAATCTGCCAGGCCTAAGCATGACATCATGATGATTGAATGTACTAAAAAGAGAGAATTTAAAATCATGTGGAGATACATTTTCTCAAACGATCTACAATATACCAGAATCAAACCTAACTTAGCTAAGAACTAACACCTTAGAAGCAAGGGATACTACCATACCAACAGGTTGAGATTTATGCTTAATTGTTATTGTTGTTACACCTGCACTAGGTTTGGTAGGACAAGTGTGAGATTTAAGGAATCCTCACTTTAAAAAACATTTAAGTTGCCCAAACAGATAAATATTCACCGATATAGGAATAAATTACCCGAAAAAAACAAAATGGATACAAAGGATTAAATAGTCAAGCTCAACTAGTTTTGGATTCAGGTGTGGTATTGTTGTTCATGTTGCCATAATGTAGGTTTTTTCCCAAAATGAACCTCATCTTAGTTGAGGAAGACGAAGAAAAAACAAGATATTAAAGCTATATGAGCAAGAGGGAATGAACAGAAAAACAGCTTAATAAGTTGGGATGAAAATTCAGTAAGTGGCACACTTGACATGGGATCGCACTTACACGTGCAACATCTTAAACATTAAATCCAAGATGTGTCTCAAGATTGATTGCAACACAGCGCAGCAAATATCAATATAAGAACTAAGTATTCTTGGAGAAGATGATCACAAATATTGCTCAGAGGCTGAACTTCTAAATTAGAACCGAACTTACAAGTGGTGGGGTTCCTTGAGAAATGCGTTGGACAGCAGAGGACCAAACAGCACTCCACATGTATGGATCACTCACTGCTTGAAGGGCAATCGCTCCAGTGCTGCCAACACTGTTTAGAGTAGTTGATACTGACTTTGTCATGCCATGATGATCCTGTAATGGAGGAGCTAACCCAAAGAGAGAGACATAGAACCACAAGTTTCTAAACAACTTCAAAAGTGAAGGTTCAACGTCTACAGTAGGATCAGAATCTGAACATATCTCAGCCACGGCAGGAAGGAGAGGCCCAAGAAAATCTGCTCCACACCTGCAAAATACAATGTCCCTGAGTTTCTCCAGAAGCAGTCAAGTAAAGCACATTTTCAGGCAACATTAAGAAGGCCTACTTTATTGACTCTGTAGCCAAGCCCACATCTGAGCACAGGGATAGCAAACGATGACGGTAGTCAGTACGCAACTTAGGAGTAGTCAGGGATTTGGCAATCAGAAGAAATCCTGTTGGAAGTGTCTAGAATGGGATTGAACATGTGACCAGTCGGTCAATAAGAAATTCTCAGGGATTATTAAATTCTATAATATGATAAAACCACCATGAGCGCACCTCAATACGTTCTGTTGTGGCTTCTAGAGCTGTGGTCTTACTTTCAGTTGAGCCAACAGCAGCAAGCTTACTTAAGTAACTCCTTGTCATCAGAACAACAGCTTCATGGTAGGACTTCTCAAAACCTAAACTCGCCAGGCGAGCAACAGCATCAAGAAGCTGTAGCAGCTCAACAAAAACAAGTTGAAAGACTCAGAGAGTGATTCAATTAGCTCACTTCACAGAGTAAAGGGTTTCATAACTTGAGTAAATGAAGCAAAGATACAAGTGCAGTTTCTGATGAAAAGAGAGTTTCATACTCGGAGTCTCAATAAGCCTGGTACTGATGCATCACCCTCCTCTAAACTTTCAATGAAGAAAGGCAATATCACATCCACAACTTCAGGCCTCTTAATTGAAAATTTGAGATCAGCTAGTAACCTTATAAAGTTCAACTGCAGGAAAGGAGCTGCCTGTTTTTCTTTCTCTACCTGGAAATGTAAGTATTTGCAGATAATATTAACAAAAAGAAGACATAAAGAAACACTAAAAGAATTAAGCAATATGTCCCTTTCGAGAAATGCAAATACATATTAGCCTCTTAGGTGGCCTGCTACCAAATCTGTAAGACATCCCCACCTTGGAATAAACATATAAGATTCTACTTTGTCACAGGCCAATCAGAAAGATGCTTGTTTATTGGCACAAGTATGCATTAGCCAATGAAACAGTGGATTTTAAACCTCTACTTGCAGAAGCTTAGGTAATTTCAAACCTCTAATTGAGTTATAGGTATTTCAAGCAAGTCTAAAGCAAAACAAAAGCTCACAGATATAATCTTGAACAAACAAAATTTATAAATTTTTACCTTTCCAGAATAGTGGATAAAAGCTTGAATAACCAGTAAGGAAGCTAGACTCTACTGGAGAATATAAACAGAGAGTGAGATGGATGAATTTAATTTACATTAACTGTAAGATCACGAACTGTAGAAGTAGACAAACATTATTCCAGAATTGACTTACATTCAATGACATTATGGCTGATTTAATTTTAAAACGAATCAGCATAACCCCTTATCCAATTACAAGCAAAATGGCCTTCATGACTCCAAGGTATCAATGTGAAAAAGTGGACAGAAAACTATCAACTTAGAAAAGACAGCTTTGTAGAAGGTGAGCGGTATAATCAACAGTCTAAATGATCTTCAAACATACATAATGTTTGAAGAAATTAAAAATGTGGTAGAAAGCTCTGTATACCATTTCTAAGCAATATCTAGCAACTCCAGAAAACTGGTAGGGTTTAGTACCTCTTGATTTTTTTTAATCGGTGTTTAGTATCTCTTGATTCATCAAGAAATATCCATTTTCCTTCCACTAGTAAATTATTAACGCATATGAGTTATTCAAAATGCTAGTTAAATGCAAGATAAAACTAACCTCTTCCTTGTAACGATTCCTTTCAAGAATGCTTGTAATAAAAGTATATACAGAAAATTGATTCGTGTACAATCCAAACTGAATTATCTCACAACTTGTCTTCAACACGCTTTCAAACATGGCCCCCCTTTTGCTGTCCCAGGTGTCTGACTGTGGTGAAAAAATCCAAATCAACAAGTTATGCTAGATTCTGCAATCACGACTGAACCATTAAGTGTGACCTAAAGCAACGAAACTCGTACCTGAGCACATGTGTCCAGCACAAGAGGCTTAAACCGAACGAGCAGAAATTCAAGCATCTGACCATCACGAGCAACAGCAGCACGGGAAATTCCAGAAAGCAAGCAGCTGAATAGCTCTTCACATGCCCTCAACTTCCGCCATGCAGAGCGTAAACATGCCTCTGCAGCGCCTATCAACAACTCAAGAGCTCCACGCAACAAACTTTTTGATGATTTTCCATCCAAATCAAGGGATCCAAGAATTTTAATCTGCAACCACGCTGCCCCTTGATAAGCAGAAAGCTTGGCATTGATTCTAACTTTCAGTGACTGCCCTTGCTCCAACCAGTCATGCTTACTTTTCTGTCAGTCAACCAAGTAAAGAAAATAAATTGTAACAGAATAAGCTGCAATGTAACAATATCAATGCATGTAACAGAATAAGCTGCAACCATAGTAACATGCAACTTCTACCTAAAGTGATAAAGTACTACGCATAATTTAATAGAATAAACATCAAGATCATGAATTTTTTACCTTTAAGAATGCTACCATTGAGTGAAACTGTTGCTGTACAATAAATCTGACATTTTCCAATAGACTGTTATCGATGGAGGATTTATCCAGTACATTTCCTATCACCTTCAGTGCCATTTCTCGTCTCTCAATGCTATCTACAGCCTCCTCAACAACTTCATCAATATCCCCACTGCTTCTACCATCACCCATGCTCGTAGATGAACTATCAGAGGATGATCCCGGAGAGCTAGGAAACTGCTCAAGCATGCCCAAAACTAACTTGTTGGCATCGGAAGGAACAACAGGTGGACAGTTACAACAAAATGCTTTCAAAATCGCCTTTTTAATCCCCAAATCCTCATTCTCATTGCCTATAGCTGAGATCATAATATCCCCCGTGAATTTAGCCACGACAACAGAAAATTCAGGACATAATTTGCATGCTATACAAATATATTCAAAGAAATCAACAAAAAAGGAACCAATTGAGTCGTTTGTAAAAGATTGTGGCCAAAAGGACCGGTTGAAATACGAAGGAATTGAACGATAAAAATCGAGGACGAGTGCTTTAGGCGTTTCATCTGAATAGTTCGGGCATTTTGAGAGGAATCGTGCAAGAGCGAGTATGGCATTGAGTTGAGACCTTGAAACCCTAACCCTAAGTGATGATGACCCTAGGATTTCTGCTGCTGATGGACATCTGCTGCATATCCAAGTTAATTTATCCCCCAATTGAGCTGGGTTTTCTGCTATCAAATCACATAACTCGATCATAGAGTCCATTCTAGTTCTAGAAATAGACAGCAAAAAAGTCTCAAGCTGTGAAACTGTTTGTTAAGAGAGGATAATATAGAGGAGAAGTGAAGGTGGCGGATTGGCGCAATTCGTGATAATAGAGGAGAATCGAAAGTTACGCGCTGTATTTTCTTTTTATAAGTTGAGGGTGGTGAATTTGAACTTGAGAATCCTCTTCCCACTTAAATAGTGTGCTTGTTTTAGGATTTGACTTGCTTTAGGACTCGGGTGTCAAATGGGCGGGATGTGTGATTTTGTGCCGGTCAAAATAGGTTAGTTAATAATTTGACGGATACTTATGCTAAGATAAGTTGAGTCAATATAGATTAAAATTTGAGTTGTTTAATAACTAATTCATCCAACTTATATTAAGCTTTAATTAATATGTGTTATTTTCTTATAAATTATATAATTACTAAATAAGACTTTTTTTTTTATATAGTCATATATAATATATCAAATAAAAAAAAATTATTTCTAAGATATTTTGATAAAGATACTTACGAATCAATTTGGGCTTAAAATTAGCCCAACTTAAATGGGTTTGTGTCAAGATGTACTAAGTTTAATAAATGAGCGAGTTAAAAACTAGCTCAATCTTGGACGGGTTGGACGGGTCATTTGTGCTTGGGCCAAATTTGACGGCCCTACTTTAGGATTATAAATACTTATTATATAAACTAGATATGCATGGCCGGTCATCTCCGGCCCAATGACTTGATCTGGAATGTACTCAAACCTTTCAATGTAGTCATTGCCAAAGATTAAAAATGTTTCTTCTCAACTCTTAAGATGAACATTATGTGCCCTTTGAGGGAAGAAGTACATGTAAACATTTGAAGAAATAGAATTTCATCTCAAGCTTTTGTATAATTGTAGTTTTTAAATGCAGTTGTGAATCTTCAAGGACAAACTTTATAACCTTCTAATACCACATAAAAGAAATATAACAAAACTCAACTTGTCTGCCTAGAGAGCATTCATGTAAAAGACATAACATTCATGGAAAAGACATATAATAAAACTCAACTTGTCTGCCTAGAGAGCATTTCATATGTTTAAGCAATAACTTTTCATCAACTTTATTACAAGAGTATCAAAGACATTAAATTATCTAATACATTATCTATTTTTGGTAGAGGAGTTGGTCTTGGCAATTTAAAACTCTCTAAATGTGGTGTTCATTAACTACCTCTTGTGTAATATACCAAAATAGCTACATTTGTAGGGAAAATTCATAAGTACCTCCCCGACCTATAACCGGATTTTCAACTACACACTTTATCTTTGTGGGGATCATATTACCTCCCGAAACTATTTTTAAATGAAATTAGTATCACCCTAAAATGTCACTACCACATCTGTGTTTGGTGGTGACATAAACGTGCCTGACACATGTATTTTTCACTAAAATTAAATTTTTTTCTTGTTTTTTCCCGTCTACTTCTTTTCCCCAATTCACTTTTTATATTTTTTAAAATTCTTTTACCCTTTTCACGCATCCCACCTTCTTTCATCCCCAACCCACAAGTGAAACAACAAATTTTTTTTGGTTGAAGAAGCAAATCGAAAAACGGTAATGTATACGGTCGAAATCAGGCATACCCCATTTCGTTGGCAGGGGAGTTGCCTCAAAGGTAACCTCATAATAGATGGGGCTCGAGCTCGAAGATAGAATATCAAGCCTGGAGATCGAAGCGTTCATTGAGATCGAGACCAGCAACAATCAAGATCAAGCGTGACTGACTTCGAGTAAGGCGTAATAAAGGAATGACGAGATATCAGTAACCGGTCGAAGTTCACGGCGAAAATCCCGGAACATATCAAATCAAAGCGGTTATTAGTGCCAATCATGGGATCTACTTCCGTGATTAGAGTTGTGCCTTATTTAGGATTCCTCTATTATATAAAGAGGGATCTCACACACTTGTAGCCGGCGAATTATTATTCACTGATAAGAATATACACATACACAGCTTTCTTTTACTTACTATTCATCGTTGTTTGTTTCATCCTCTATTGTTCTTATTAACTAACCTCGAGTAAGGGTGGCATGTGGGCCGGTTAGGACCGAGACTGCCCAGGACCGCAAGCCCAAATGGGCGGTGGGCCTAAACGGTCCTAACCGAATAGGACCGGGACCGTGGGGAGGTGGGCTTGGTAGTGGGTTGGTCCCATAAGCGAGGTCCGTGAGACTGGGACCGTTTGGGACCGGGACCGACTGAGAAATGGGCCGGTTCAAGCGGTCCTAAACGGGCCTATCCGGGCCCAACGGATAATTTTTTAAAAAACAAAACTTTGACCGTTTGGCCATTTAAAAACTAGCCGTTTGGTCTGCCAAAATAGTCATTGGCTATTTGCAAAATAGTCATTTAACCTCCCAAATTTTGTTTTAACCCCAAACTTTTTATAACTATACTTTTTTCCTATTTTCAACTATAAATACCCCCTCATTCTTTTATTTTTCTCACAAAATTATCAATCTCTCTCAATATCTCTCTAATATTCTTCTATAATTGCTTACTTAATTGCTACAATTTGTGCAAAATTATAAAGTTGGTGAATTGAAGTCTTCAAGTTTTCAACGATAATTATTTTTCAACAAGTTGTTCGTCAATTAGGTAAACTCGTTCCAACTCTTAAGTTTTAATATTATAGTATTGTTTGTTTTATTTACTTTCCTTGATTAATTAAGATGGCTTATTCCTTAAAAAGAATATTTAGTAAAAATAAGGAAAAATCCAAGAGTGGTGAATCTAGTGGCCAATCTGTTCCTCCTCCACTTCCCCGGGCTCCTCGACTCAAACCTGTTACCCGTCCTATACCTCCTATTCTTGATAGCGATAATAGTTTATTACAATTTACCGAGAGTCAATTGTACCATAATATTACACCCGGTGAACAATTAAACCATGAATATCTTCAAATCCGGCAACCATCGAACACAGCAACAACGACAGCCAATATCTACGAACAATGTGCAGAAGTGTACTATCAGTACAACCGACCCCATGTACTGAGTAAGTAACAAACCTAGCCTTAGGTTGAAAGTAGTGACGAGCTTATACCAAGGTCAGAGTCCAACTTCCATAACCAACAATAGTTCATAACAATATTAAACAAGTAATACCAGAAGTAACTCAAAGAATAAATGCTCAACTAAATCATGACTTCTAAAAATAGTTCTACCTTTCAAGTACATCAGTGAAAAACCCCAAATCGCTTACCGAAATTACCAAAAATATGAATAAGCTTGAAAACAGTAATTTTTTTCTAAAATCCAACTATTGATGAAAATGATGATGCAGAAATAGATTTTGATGAAATGCAACTGGATGACGATACACCCACTAGTCCTGCTCCTGAAGTTAACCCAACTAATAATAATCCAAATGATGCCCCGTCCGATCCTCCTGTTACTACCCCTACTTTTTCTAGACAACCTTCTAAACGGGTATAAATATCTGTTGTTTGCCCATTTTTTACTCAACTAAGAGAAAAAAATAGGGCTAAGTATAAAACTTGTGGCAAAGAGTTATTTTTAAATATGTTGGAAGTCGGTGGGGGGGGG
>AWOL01S0056105.1:2946-19620 GCA_000715115.1 Nicotiana otophora | reverse complement strand
TAGACACATATTGCTACACCCTCAAGATAAAGCTAGATATTTTCGTATGAAAGCTTTGGCCGAGGTGACAAGTGCACCTAGTCAGGCTGACCTTAGTACTAAATCAAATCAATTTCAACCGGAAATTAATACTGTTATCGGTGGTATTTTATATTATGATCCAAAAAAAGATCGGGAAGAATTGGCAAAAATGGTTACTGTTATGTGCTTACCCTATAGTTTTCCTTCTAATCCTCACTTTGTGCATTATATTAGAAAAGTTTATAATCCTACTTATAAAGGTTTTCCTCGAATAATCGTAAAGAGTGATATTTATAAATATAAACAATATTTGCGCTAATTAATTACTCATATAAATTATCGTGTTGCTATTACAACTGATATTGGTAGAAGTGGTAATGACTGTGATTACCTTACTGTAACCAGTCATTGAATTGATGAGGATTGAATAATGCAAAAGCACATTATTACTTATAGAATAATTAATTCACGTCACACATGGCAGTTTATTTCTAGCACGATTACGGATATTTGTAGATATTTTTGCATTAGTGATAAAATAATGTCAGTTTCAATGGATAATGCTACTAGTAACACAAATGTTGTAGCCTTGCTTACCACTACACTAAGTCCTGCATTTAGTAATATTTTTCATGTTAGATGTATTTGTCATATTTACCATTTAATTGTGGGTGATGGTATGCGAATTTTAAATGTTGAAATTGAAAAGGTTAAAATGGCTCTTAATTGGCTTTTTTATTCAAACCGTAGAAGTAGACTTAGAGAATATTTTAAAAGATGCGATGAATTTGGCCTAAGAGAAAGAAAGGTTCCTAAACCTTGTCCAACTAGATGGAATTATATGTATGAAAGTTTAGTTGTTGCATATGAATATAGAAACCACATAAACTCAACGTTTAATGCTCATGTAAATGATGATGATGAGCACCTTACAAATACGGATTGGGCTAATGTTAAAATGCTTGTAGATTTTTCAGAAAAATTTTATATTGCGACAAATGAATTTTTTGGGCAATATTATCCTACTATTTCTAACTGTTTAGTTTATATTACAGAACTTGCAAATTTGTTTGATCATTTTTCAGAGGGTGGGGAAATTTATCACCTTGCTATTGACTCTATGAGAAAAAAGTTTAAAAAATATTTTGTCCCTATTTTCCCTATTTATGGTGTTGCTGCATTGTTAAATCCTACTATGAAATTAGGAGGTCCTCAATTCTGGTATGAAACTGTTTATAATGGTTTAGCACTTGAAGTTGAGGAGTTGTCTAAACTTCCGGACGCAATAGCCTCAATTAAAATAAATGTTCAAACTATTTATAATGCTTATCAAGTTGCATTAGATCATGCTAGACCAAATATTCCAACTCCTTCTTTTTCTAGTTCTCAATCATCTAAAAGAACTGTGGGAGTAAGAGCACTTAGTGCTTGGGCGGGGTTCAGGGGTTCTCAAGGTTCTAGTACTAGTGATTTTTCACAATTAAATGAGCTTGAAGTTTATTTGTCACCGGGAATTGAGGAAGTGAATCCCAACAGCTCCTTTAATATTTTGGAATGGTGGAAGGACAAAGAAAAAAACTTTCCGATTCTTTCAAGGATGGCCCGAGATACTTTAACTATTCAAGTTTTAACAGTGGTATCAGAGGGCGCTTTCAGTCAAGCAAGACTTCAATTTGGTGATTATAGAGTGTCTATGAGGGAGAGCTTGGAAAAATCAGTTCTTTTCAGAGATTGGATCCGTTCGGAAAAAAGAAATTTTGGACTTGCTGAATCACAACCTGAGGTAGATGAAGCTTACGAAGAAATGTTAGCTGAACTTGCGGAGGATGATGCTTCGCCTGGAAGCGGTGATGACCAAGCTTCTTTTCCGTCACCATCAACGGAAATTCCTCCGGACCTTGAAGGATTTATGAAATTTGGAAGAGATATCATGTACATTAATATGTAACTTGTATTTTGGCACATCTTGATTAGTTTCTTTTTCTTCTCAATGGTGGTATTAGCACCTTGTTGTGCTCATTCCATAGGGGGGAGGAAGACTAAGAAAGATATTGCTATAATTTTTTAATGCTATAATAAAAATACAACGCATTGCTTTGAATATCTCTTTAAAATATTTTTGTCTTTTTATATATCTTAAGTTGTACATATAGTATAATACGCATATGGGGTGACATTGAAAATTTGGTCTTAACTTTCTAGAGGCGCTTATCAGTGCAAGTGCCAAAATTTTGAAGTGTGGATATCTAGTTCGGGCCGATAGTCTTAACTATCGGGCCGATTGACCAAATGGGCCGTCAAACTCAGTGGGTACGATATCGAATATCAACCCCGGATGGCTATCAAGTCTCAAATTTTAGCAAACTTCGTGGCCGATTTCACGCCAACCCTTGTACCCGAAGTTGAAAAGGAACTCTTTTTAAAATCGGGTACATTATCGGGGGTATGACCCTCTTCACATATGATTCTTCAAATGTGAAGAGGTCCGGGCTAGGCATTGTTTTGAAGCTGCCCACGGGTAGCACTATTAGGCAATCTATCAAAACTTCTAGGTTGACTAACAATGAGGCCGAGTACGAGGCCATGATTACAGGTCTCGAGCTAGCTAAAAGCTTGGGAGCAAAAGTCATTGAAGCCAAGTGTGACTCTTTGCTGGTGGTGAACCAAGTAAACAAAACCTTCGAAGTTCGGGAGGATAAAATGCAAAGGTATTTGGACAAACTACAGGTAACTTTTCACCATTTCAAGGAATGGACTTTACAGCATGTACCTCGAGAACAAAACAGTGAGGCTGGTGCTCTTGCAAAGTTGGGATCATTGGTCGAGGAAGATGAGATCAGCTCGGGGACTATCGTTCAACTCTCGAGATCCGTGATCGAGGAAGGTCATGCCGAGATAAATTCTACAAGCTTAACATGGGATTGGAGGAATAAACATATTGAATACTTGGAGAACGGAAAGCTCCCATCGGACCCTAAAGAGTCGAGGGCCTTACAAACCAAAGCTGCTCGATTCATATTGGCTAAAGATGGAGCATTATACATAAGGACATTCGATGGACCATTGGCAATATGCTTAGGACCAGGAGACACCGATTATGTTCTACGAGAGGTCCATGAAGGCACTTGTGGGAATCACTCCAGCGCCGAATCAGTGATTCCCAGAATCATTAGAGCAGGATACTACTGGGATAGCATGGAAAAAGACACTAAGGAGTTTGTTCAAAAATGTGATAAATGTCAAAGGTTTGCACCGATGATCTATTAGCCCGGAGAACAACTTCATTCAGTCCTATCCCCATGGCCATTCATGAAATGGAGAATGGATATCGTCGGCCCTCTGCCATCGGCCCCAGGTAAAGCTAAGTTCATTTTATTTATGACTGACTATTTCTCTAAATGGGTTGAAGCAGAGGCGTTCGAGAAAGTGAGAGAGAAAGAGGTTACAGACTTCATCTAGGATCACATCGTATGTCGATTTGGGATACCCGCCGAAATAGTGTATGACAATGGAAAACAATTTATCGGCAACAAAGTGACAAAATTCCTCGAAGACCACAAAATAAAAAGGATATTATCAAAGCCATATCACCCAGTGGGAACAGACAGGCCGAATCGACGAACAAGACTATCATTCAAAATCTAAAGAAAAGGTTGAACGACGTTAAGAGGAAATGGAGAGAAATTCTACCCGAAGTCCTTTGGGCATATCTAACAACATCAAAGTCCAGTACAGGGGAAACCCTGTTTTCCTTAGTATATGGCTCCGAAGCCTTGATTCTAGTCGAAGTCGGGGAATCCAGTGCCAGATTTCGACATACGACAGAAGAGTCAAATTATGAGGCTATGAATACTAGCCTCGAATTATTGGATGAAAAATGAGAAGTCGCACTCGTTCAAATGGCTGCACAAAAGCAACGAATCGAAAGATACTACAATAGGAGAACCAACCTTCGCCACTTCAGAGTCGGGGACTTAGTCCTGAGGAAAGTCACCATCAACACTCGAGATCCTAATAAAGGGAAGCTCGGCCCAAATTGGGGAGGGACCCAAGTCCTTGACATCATCTGAAATGGATCTTATAAGCTCGGCACGATGGACGGCGAACAACTGCCAAATAATTGGAACATATAGCTTCTCAAATGGTATTCTTGCTAAGACATCGAGACCTCAGGTTTTAAAGCACGCATTGCACTCTTTTTCCCTTAGACCGATTTTTGTCCCAAGTGGGTTTTTCCGGCGAGGTCTTTTAACTAGGCAACAATTATGTGCTACCTAAGGACAATTCAATGGTATCCAAGGCTTCTTTTTAATCAACCTCGAATACTAGGGGGCATCACCCTCGGATGTTACACTTTCAAGGAAAATACTTTGTGTCAAAAGGTCTCGATAGAGAAACTTTGTAATGGGACAAACAATCCAATGAACCGTGTCCGTATAGATTAGTCGAGCCCCAATAGCAAAACATGTACGCATGTATAAATTATACAAAGAAGCATTCTTTCTATATCAAACATCTTGTGTCTCAAAGAAAATTTTCTACTATACAAGCTCCATACTTATGATTTTGTGAGAAATGGCTCAAGGGCCAAGTGCAAATATACCTCGTACACTTGGGGACTGCCGTCGACGATCGACATATTCGAATAATCTAAACTCAAATTCATAAGACCTCAAAGAGGCACCCCTCGATCTATAGGCCAAGGAAATCACTCTCGGGAACTAACACTTTGAAAAAGTTCGAAATGTTATTGGGAAATAATCCCAAGAGGCATACTCAAAGGCTACGGCCAAATTAAGGCGGCTCGGAGACGTCCGAATCCCGCAATAAAAATAGGCCTTCAAATTCTTTGAAAAACTGGTTAAAAAAGGCTACCCTCGGCAAGTAATCAAAAAGGCTTCGATGAAATCAGCCCTCGAAAAACCTTAAGAGGTATCAAATTATCTTAACACAAATGGGCTAAGGCACAAAAAGCAAAGGGCTTTCAATCGACATCGAACCCTTAAAAACCCAATGGGTAAAGAATACATGTTAAGGCATAAAGAAATTTTTACTAAGTCTTCTAAGCCGAAAAAGGGAAAAACTAGCCATCTTTTAGAGGCCATATCGGCCCAATCTAAAGAACCTAAGGGCCAATACACTTAGAGTTCGAGATTTTGTTCTCACTCAATTCGGACCTAAGGGTTCCAGTATTCCGAGCTCAAATAAAACTGACTTGAATATAGCTCGAGGATTCATCATTATTTGATATAAAACTTTAAGGGGTCTGCTACTGTGAGTTCGAAACTTACTCGAACTCGACTATAAAAACAATACAATTACGACTTCGATCAAGCCATCCGAAATCAAAATCCCGAACATATTGTTGAGCTCGTAGGCTCACCCTCGCTTAACTAAAAAACCTAAGGGTTTGTTCTACTCTGAGTTCGAGCCATTGCTCATTCGATTATAGACGCTACAACAACCCGATTTCAACAAAGTTTTCACAAGGCAAAGGCAAAACATAATTTATCATAAATCAAAAATCGGAGATGAAACAGAAAGAAAAGGAATCTTTCATATATGCAAAGTATTTAAAAAGACCACACAGGGTCTTACACAAGAAAAGGAGAAAAGATCCTAAGTGCCTAGTCCGCCTCGGGAACCATATCTTCAGGAGCTTCATCTTTATCTCCTCTGTTCCCGGATCCACTCGCAGAGTCTTCATCATCGAAAAGCAAAGCTCCAGCCCCGTTCTCCAAAAGCTTCGCACTCTCGATATCAGCCGTGAGGTCGAAGCCACGATCATATACCTCCTCAAGAGTCTCTCTCCGAGACTGGCGCCTAGCATGCTCGGCAACACAGGACAATCTAACCTCAGCAACATCAGAAATTTCCTTTGCCCGAGTGGTAACGGCTTCAGCGGTCAACCGAGTCTCGAGCTCTTCAACCTTCTGGGCTCGGGTCAAGTTCTCATACTTCACACTTTGGAGTTGAAGCACAATCGAAGACAGTTGGGCCCGAACCGCATATTTCTCTAAGGAGAGACAGTCCATGTTCTGCTTCCACCCCAAAGTCTCTACCTCTTTTATCTTGGCCTCCTAACGAAGCTGCTCAACTAATTCGGCCTTCTGCTGAACCTGCAGGATCAAAGTGTTAGTCGCCAATATCAAGATAATACATAACAAGCTCCCAAAAATTTACATTACCCGTTCAATGATATCGGTCTGATCTTGATGAGCTCTTGTCCGCTCGGCTCGAATACTCATGATCTCCTCTTCTTTTCGCACATAGAGGAGTTTGAGTGTGTCTCTCTCCTCCGTAAGCTTTTTGAGATCAGCCTAACATCGGTCCAACTCATCTCGGTATTTGGAGGACGCTTCTCGATGGAGCGCCGTAGCCTGTATAGAAAGGAAGGAAATCAGACTTAGAGAAATAAGAACAAATGCAAGCATGATAACATGGGCTACAACTGACTTGGTTTAGAAGCCGCTGACCCTCATAAAAAATGAGTGATACATCCAAGTCGGGAACATCATCGACCCCCGCGAAGCAGTCGTGAAATATATCATCCCCTTCGGGGGCCGTCCCCATATCCGAGGTCCCCATGGATCAAAAATCCCGAAACTGCCCCTCAGAGAACGTGGGGTCGGCGAATCATCAATGTTAATTGCCCCGAGCGAGTCACTTGGGGCATTCTCTCCTCTTTGAAGGGCTTCAGAACTAGACCCTTCAGGCACACCCACCGGTTGCTCATCACGACATGAGGCATTATCAACACCCGATGACTCGAGGACTCTGCTCGGACCTTCCTCCGAGATCACCTCGGTTTACGGCTGAACCTCCTCGACCGTCACAGCTCAGCAATTCTCGAAGCTTTGATGCCTTACCTATTCCAAGCCACCAGCTGGCAGTCGGTATCTTCTCCCTCCTCATCTTCATCTCGTAGCGTTTGGACTACATAGACAGATAGAACGATGGGATTAGTCTTCGACCTTTGAGCCCTGCTTTTCCTGGGCTTTGGGATATCTGGAGGCGAGGCCCTTATTCTTTTCTTGTCTTTGGTCGGCTTCGGGACCTCCTCTTCCCTGGGGGAGGGGGGAGGCGGCTTCATGACGACATTATCTCCAAGACCTGTATGAGAGGAAATCAAGTTAAAAAGAAGTATTTCACAGGAAAGCATCAAACACGGACAAGGGTACTTACCATGATTTTTGGCCTCCCATCGACCTTGGCCAAATCTCGCCACGAGCGCTCAGCATATGAAGAGGCTAAAACCAGTTGTCGAACCCAACCTGCAAAGTCCGGGACTACACCAAGAAACCAGGGGGAAGCTGCACCATAAAGAAGAATATATATGAGAAGAGGTAAAGGAAACATAACAAGTAATCAAATATTATCAGTGAGGTTCTACTTACGCTTCATGTTCCATTCTTTGGGGAATGACATCTTCTCAGCGGGGATTAAGTCGGAGGTCCTGACTGGGACAAACTGGCACATCCATCCTTGATCCTTGTCCCCGTCTATGCTCGAGAACAACACCTTCGTGGCCCGGCGCTGAAGCCTTATTAGTCCGCCCTGATAAAGACGGGGGTTGTATAGCCTAATGAGATGATAGAGGGTGAAAGACATCCCCTCGACCTTGCTCGAGAAGAATTTGAGCAAAATGACAATGTGCCAAAAAGAGGGGTAGATCTGGCCTAGGGTTACTCGGTATTGGCGGCAGAAGTCGATTATGACATGATCGACAGAACCTAGTTTGAAAGGGTAAGTATACACACTTAAGAATACTTTCACATAAGTGGTGATGTCCTCCTTGGGGGTAGGAATCACCGCCTCTTTATTCTCCCAGTGGCAGTCATTTTTCACCTGCTCGAGATCGCCTTCGGATATCAAACAAATGTATCTAGACATGGGCTCGCATCGACTAGGAACCGAAGAATGTTTTTCGACTTTAAAGGCGAAAGTAAGTTCACATAGCCCGGAGATGCACTCTTCGATACGTGGCTCCACCGGTGTTTTGTCACCCGCCAGCCGCGATGAGGAGGCCTTTTCTTCTTAAGGAATGATTTTTAATTTTGTTCCATTGATATATGATGTTTAAGGAAGAAGAAGGCGGAATTTGTGTTTTAATAAGAGATTGAAAAATGGAAACCGGCAAAGTTGATGAACTTAAAGAGAATAGAAGAGCTTTTGAAGATTAGAAGAAGTTTGAAAGTAAAGTTTGAGAATATTATTAAGGTGGTCTATTTATAATAGCCACTTTGATGGTTTTAAAGCACAGGTGGCCGACCATCAACTGCGTTAATTAATGACCTTGGAAACTGTGCAGACGTGACGTTTCAATCGCTTCTATCGCTTACGCCGCGATGTTGGCATCATAATTGATCAAGGTATTAAATCGAAGTCTCGAATTCGTTTCTTCTCATTACACCCCAAAAAATAAGGGGACTATCTGTATACGGTCAAAATCGGGTATACCCGATTTCGTTGGCAGAAGAGTTGCCTCGAAGGTAACCTCATAATAGATCGGGCTCGAGCTCGAAAATAGAATACCAAGCCTGGAGATCGAAGCGTTTATTGAGATCGAGGCCAGCAAAAATCGAGATTAAGCATGACTGACTTCGAGTAAGGCGTAATAACGGAATGGCGAGATATGAGTAACTGGTCGAAGATCACGACGAAAATCCTGGAACAGATCAAATCAAAGCGGTTATTAGTGCCAATCATGGGATCTACTTATGTAATTAGAGTTGTACCTTATTTAGAATTCCTCTATTATATAAAGAGGGATCCCACACACTTGTAGCCGGCGAATTATTATTCACTTATAAGAATATACACATACGCCATTTTTTTTACTTACTGTTCATCGCTGTTTGTTTCATCCTCTACTGTTCTTATTAACTGACCTCGAGACTATCTCGAATCGAGGTCGAGACATTGTTTACAGACCGGTTTGATTTATTTTATCGTCCAAGTTATCTATTTAATTCATAATTTATCAATTGGTACTAGTTTGAATCATATATCTTTAAAACCACAATATAAGTTTAATTGTTATTCAATTTTTAGGGTAAACAGGTAAGCTCCTAGAAAATGTTCTGGCAATCAACAATCAACAATCAAATTCTTCTTCCTTGTTCTCTATTTTATGTAAATTTGATTAATAAAAAAAATAGGACTCCCCTCCCCCACTTCACTACCTGAAGCAGTGAAAGGCTGAAGTCTCGAAAAACAGTGAGCATGGCGAGAATATGTTTTGCAACTAACAATCAAACCCTTCTTCTTGTTCAGTCTTTTGTGGCTTCTTCTGGGTTTAATCGAAAATTGATCTTGGGACGAGATTTTTTCATTCCTTTATGTGAGAAGTAATTGTAATTGAAAGTTTAAAAGTGGTGCATGAAGAGATTAGAAATAGCAGTAATCCTCTATAAAGTATAGTAAATAGAGAGAGGAAAGAAAAAAATCTTCAACTCGATATTGCCGGAAAATATGGAGAATGACAGAGCTAATTTCCGGCCAATCTGTAAGTAACAAAACTGGAGGAAAGAAAAGAAAAAGAAAAAATAGAAAAATAGTATATTTTAGGCAAATATATAGACGACCCCTTAAACTTGGCTCCAGTTTTCATTTTGACACCTTAATTTAGCGCTTTTCCTATTGAACACTTTAATTCTATTTTGGTGTATACCATTTAAACACAACGCATGTACGGCCAAAGGAGCGTTATGTCCACACATGATAAGCGCGTGAATGTTATTTATATTTTCTTAGGTGGATATTGCAACGGTAAAAATAAACATACCCGTTAGACCCACTTTAAAACACCCGATTTTCCCATTTTTTCTCTCAAGAATGCCCTAATTCCTCTTTCGTCTTCTTCCCTTGCAAATTCGCCATTTCCCTCTTCTATTGAAGCTTAGGTGCCCAAACTTGAATCTTGATGTGATTTCTTCCTCATCTTTCTCGTTTATCAGTTCCATGTCACAAAAATTAATAACTTCTCGCAATGGAATGGAAATTTACCACTGTGGATTTAATGCGCCACTGACTATATCATGGTCATCTGCAAATCCAGGTCTCCGATTTTATGGTTGTAAATTGGTAAGTCAATCGTATTGTTTTTGTTAGACCCTTGAATTTCTTAATAAAGAAATTTGTTTTTAATTTTTTTGGCTGTATTTCTTTTTGAATTTTGTAGGGTCGAAGAGGCTGCAAATATTTCAGATGGCATGATGATGAAATGCATGACCAAGCTAAGAGGGTTATACGGGGTCTGTTCAAGAAAGTCAAAAGAACTGAGAAAATAGTTGCGCGGTTATTTGTTGTGATAGTGGTGTTGTTTCTATGGATTTGGCTTTGGTGATGCTAGTGGTTTGAAGAACAATGTAATAGTTTTATGATATACTGGTGCTAAGAGTGTTGTAGTTGCTGCTATTAGTTCAAGAAAAGTATAGTATGTTGGAAGTAGGTACTAGGAATTTGGCCTTTTGTTAATGTACACCATCTTGTTATGAATGAAATGGAAATGACCAATTTTTAATGCAAATTTAAGTTCAGTTGCACTTCCATAATGTGTTATGAATGAAATACAAATTCATATTCATGAATTGAAAACATAACTGCCTAAACATTCCATTGCATAATGTGATGGACTAGCATTATATCCGAGCTAAAGATTAGAGCATTATTTTGGTCTACAAATTACAAAAAATAGAGCATTGTTTTCCCAAACATATAACTGTCCAAACTAGTAAACTCTAATAGAGCATAACTGCCCAAACAAAAAACTGGTAGTGACATCTTAGATAACATAAATAAAAATTGGTCTGCTTTACAGTGTAGATGTAGCTGAACTTGTTTGACTTGAAGAACCTTTTTTCCTTGCTGCACTCATTTGCTGAAGTTGTGACCTTGTCACTGCATTTCTTCCTTTAAACTTCAATCCTGGGGGCTTAAATCCAATGTCTATGTTAGTTGCAGATGTATCCTTGAATGTCCCAGCTGATATGACTCTCTCAGATGATATACCAGACTGTAAAATTTAATGAATTAGTAAACACCAGAACAATTCCAGCCCACAAAACTGCATTATAATAAACTATACACCCTTACATTCAGGATAGTAGTTCCAGTCATAGTGTCAGTGAAAATCCCAAAACTAGTATGCCTTGGCCTTTTATGTCCAATGGTTGCTGCATTAGCCGCGCCTCCTCCTAGTGTAGTTCCTCTTCCTTTTTCCATACATAGTCCATGGCCTCTTCCTCTTCCTCTTCCTCTTCCTCTACCAATCCCAGTTGATTGGTTGTTGCTTTGTCTTTTGACAACACTTGTATCCTCACATATAGAGGATGGATTGCTTTGTTGAGATGGTATTTCCTGAGATGATCTTGGTGGAGGTGGTGGCATATTTTGAATTTGTTGAGTAGCACTTCTTGGAACATGCTGACAGAAGTAAAAGAAAAGAATATCATAATTGCAAAAAAAGAACGTAAAAGACAGAATTACAAATATCAGAACTTACCCCTTTCCTGCATCCAGATTTGTTGTGTCCTGTTTGTTGGCAGATTGAACAAGTCATCTTTACCCCTTTCTTTGATAGTTTACCATGCTTTTTCCTTGGTTCATCCTTGGCTTTTCTCCTACATCTCTTTGGTCTACCTGACATAGGTTTAGGTTCCGGAGGCTCTATAGATGGATTTGATGAATCCGACCATATCTTCATGTTGGGAATTGGTTGAATGAAATGCTGGTAAGCTTTAAGAAAAGTTTCCTTCCTATACCAGTGGGCAACATAATCATCTGGGTCCATTTCTCTATCATAGAATGCACATACTGCATGTTGACATGGAATGCCCCTCAACATCCATGATATACAAGTACATGTCATGGTCCTAAAACCAACAATGAATCTGTACACACCTTCATCAACTTCAAACCCATGTTCTGCATTCCACAAAACTTTACACCTCCTAGAAAGGGCTTTGTTCTCTTCCAGTATCATCCTAGCCATTGGTGCAATGTCAGTAACCCATCAGTAACCCAAGTCTCAACAAACCTCCTCATTTTAATGGTCCTATTTATGATTTTATGTCTAGTGTTTTCCAATATAGTTATAACAGAGTTGTGCCTAGGACCTACTATCCAAGAATTGAATGTTTCACACATGTTATTCTCAATGACATCACACTTCGAATCTTCTCTAAAGTATGCCCTACACCAATACTCTGTATTATACTTCAACAAGTCTTCACATATCTTATAACCAAGTTTGTTCATTGCTTCCAGTTCTTCCTTGAATTTTACTTTATAAGATGCTTTGGCACATCTCCAGAATTGTTTCCTCCTTTCTTCACCTCTTATGTTCTTGGACCAGTTAGACCAAATGTGTCTAGCACACATTCTGGATTCTGCCATTGGTAGTAATTCCCTTATAGTTGGTACTAGTCCCTACAAAAAATAGTAATAACTGTTAGTGGACAGTATATATAAAGCAGGAAAGTTGATTGTAACTTTACCTTTTGCATATCTGACATAACAGTTAAGCCAACACCATCTCCCAACTGTAAATCTGCAATCAAATATGTGATGAACCAGGTCCAGGAGTGTTTTGTCTCTTGATCAACTACCACCCATGCAATAGGAAACATTTGATTGTTCCCATTTCTACCAACTGCAACAAGTAACTCACCCTTGCAGATTCCCTTTAGAAAATAGCCATCAAATCCTATAATCCTTCTGCACCCTTCTAACCATCCTCTTTTCAAAGCATCTAAACATAGATAGAAATAGACAAACTGATTCTTGCTAGGAATAGTCTCACTATCTGTTCTGATCCAGCATGAACTCCCAGGATTTGTTTGCTTAATAATATCAGCATAATCAACAAGTCTGTTAAATTCCATCCTCCAGTCACCCATAAATTGACTTATCACCCTACACTTAGCCCTGTAACAAACAGTCCTTCCAACATACAAACCTAACTTATCCCTGACCAAATCCTGAATCTCCCACAACTTAATATTTGGCTGGAAAATAATTCTATCTTTATACCTATTGGAAATGTACTTAGAAGTACATAATTTATTCTTATTTTTGGTGTTTCACTTATGAGCTGGATGATACTTCTTCACAGTAAAGTCACATGAATCTCCATAATTGCTTGCATACAATTTCCAGTTACACTTGGCTCCTTTACACTTAACTCTAACCCTATCCTTTTTATTAGGCCTAATTGTTAGTTGCACTTTGTTCTCCACAGCATATGAGGCTACTGCTTTTCTAAACTCTACAGCATTTTCAAATACCATACCAAGCCCAAAATAGCAATGTAACAGTCAGGGTCACACCTTACCTTTTTACTTCTCCTTCTAGGAGGTAAGTCAATACCTCGTTCAGCTAAAACATCTAACTCATCTGTGCTATCATCACTTCCAATATCAGAACTGGTGTAGTAGTCTTCATCCCCTCCTAATTTTCCAGCAAACCTGTCCTCCTTACATGGTCTGCCAATATCCTCAAAGCCTTTATCTATTCCAGTTTCTCCCAGAATAATCTCTTTAGTTGGAGTAGGTTTCTTTCTTTGTTTCTTCTGTTTTTTCTTCTTTATTCTTTCATGCCTTAATGAAGTGAGCTCTTCATTCACATCACTATCATCTTCATCAAGAATGTTATCTAATTCAGACTCACTACTTGACAGATCTGATGCCAAACTAGGATCTATGTTTGCTGTTTCTTCAACCCCTTGTAAATTCTCACCTGCAACCCCAACATCAGCTAGATTTTCCTCAGGCACAAATGTGTTATTTGCAGCACTTTCTTGGATATTTATATCCTCTGGAACAGTAGATGTTGCCCTAGCCTCTTTATTTAATGTATTTTCACTTGGTTCAACAACTTCTGGCCCACATAAAAGGCCATATGGGACAGTCTCATCAAGCAACACAGGCTCATTAACTACATGCTTAATATACAAATCTAAATAATCAAGATGATTAAGGTGACAAACTATATTATATAGTTGTTCATCATTTTCAATCAAGACAAAGTCATTAGATTTAGGATTAATTAAATAAAAACTCTCTACCTCAACATAACCCATATCCTTTGTGTAGGACAGAAGCTCAAAAAAGAGAAAAGTGGTCCTTGTCTATCATGTGACCATCCTCACCCCTCTCTCCTACATATCTCGGGACAGGATCCTTGACAATATGTCCACCTTGGTGAAAATCAACAAGAATATATTTGTCTGCAGACATGTCTAGACCCTCGAAACTTCAGTCATGACCAGCTCCAGTTACGACCAACTCCACTCACCACCACGGTCAAAAGAAGCAAACGATTACCCGCATTAGTAATATAATAGCCAAATAGTTGACAGACAGTTAAATCTAACTCAAAATCATGAAGATTCCACCGGGAATCGGTCTCAATGTAGTTTATTAGGGTTTATTAGGCTAAAAAAAGGGAATTTTGGGTGGAAGATCGATTAAGTGAGGCGAGGTATGTGGGAAGGTAAATACAGGGTTTTTTATCTGACCTGGATAAATAAACACGTGTTAGACTATTATTGGTATGTTATTCCACGTGAGAAGCGTTTAAAAATACGCGCTTAAGTTTTTACAGCCCGGTCATACATTGTGTTTAAATGGTATAGTCCAAAGTACAGTTAAAGTGTTCAATAGGAAAAGAGCTAAGTTAAGGTGTCAAAATGGAAACTAGAGCCAAGTTTAAGGGGCCGTACACATATTTGGCCTATATTTTATAAAAATGTTATAAAAATAAAATTTCAGCATTCTCTCTTTCTCACTCTCCCAAGGCTCTTCTGCCACATTAGCACTAAGGGTATACTAATTCCATTTAAAAATAGTTCAGGAGGGTATTAGAATCACCGTAAAAATAAAGTGTGTAGTTGAAAATTCAGCTATAGGTCGGGGAGTACTTACACATTTTTCCTTTACAAATTCCTAAATCTGAACTGTACTAATGAATTCGACGAGATTTACACCACTATATACCTTCTGCCAGCAATGGATTCTGCTTTGATTAAAAACATTCAAATTTCATGTAAGGTATAGTTTCCACACTAATCTATTCTCTTTTGTGATGCTCAAGTTGTAATCATAACAATAACTCCTGTTGAGGTTTTTGTTATTTAAGATGAAATAGTCTTAAAATGAGGGTAAATGGGAAATGGAGGGAAAATAAAATTTTTGAGTAAAATTTTAAGTTTTCCCCTCTTGACAATGAGACATTGTCCCATATTGGAAGAGGAAAAGATTTTTTTGTGGGTATATATATATTTGCTCTTCTTGTAGCTCTTAAAGAGTTAAAAAGAAAGCAAGCCTCGCGCCGTCGTCGTCGTCGCTCGCTCGGCTTCGGCTTCGGCTTCAGATTCGAATTCGGATTCGGATTCGGATTCGGATTCGGATTTGGATTTGGATTTGGTCAAATGATCGATTGATTGATTAATTTTTTGGACCAAATTAATTTGTTAATAGTAAATATTAACGTAAGATTATCCGCATTTATAACGGATATGTTCCAATCCGTGTATTGACCACCAGCTATAATAGCAGCCGCCTAATGCTCTTCCCTCCATGGCCAAGTGCTTGCTCCACAAACAAGCTAGTGCATGCTCCACCATGGAGGGTGGAGGGTCGTTCATCTTCAAAGCTGACTGCTATAAATATGTGCAGCAGCTGTTGAAGAAAGACACACCAAACTGAAAACGCTCAACTTTGGCTATACATTGCACTCCTTCCTCTCAGCATTTCCATACGATTTTCTGAGTTTCTACTCCTTTGTTCTGCATTGTTTTAACTTCAAACAAAGCAACTGTAAGTGTGATTTGCTACCGAACTTTGTGTTCGCTGAAACACTGGGGTTTGAAGTACCGCTACACCAGTGTGTGATTCGTTCTATCCTGGGAGGAAATAATCCATAACCTTGGATAATAGGAGGGGATTAAATTCCTTAAGGAAACACTATGAATTCAGTGGGCTCAAATGAATTACTGTTTCATTATGATAACTTATATTTCCCGGAATTATTATTTACAAATACAGTAATATTGTCGTGACTAACAATCTTAAGGAATTTAATATTTATTTCTGTATTTGTGTTATTCTTATTATTCTGCAAACTAAAACCTTTGTGGTTTTGTGTACTCCCATTTTGGAGAGTAAAGCCTTCGTGGCGTTTTGTTGGAGATTAAAATCTATGTGATTTTTACTCCAGTTTGAAAACGTTTATTAAACGTTTGTTTGTGTCATTCTTTTACAGAAAAAATGACGACTGAAAGCAAAAACCAAGATGTTCCGACGGTGACTGCCAACGCATCGACAAGCCGAACACCGGCGTTGGCACCGGTAGAAAAACTCGAAACAATTTTCGGGATTGATTTCAAGCGCTGGCAGCAGAAGATGTTCTTCTACTTAACTACGTTATGTCTATAGAAGTTCATCAAGGAAGATGTTCCTGATCTGCCAGATAAAACTCCAGAGAATGAACGCTTTGTCGTGATTGAAGCGTGGAAGCATTCTGATTTTTTATGCAAGAATTATATTCTTAGCGGACTGGAAGATAATCTGTATAATGTATACAGTGGCGTGGAGACGTCAAAAGAATTGTGGGATGCGCTTGAAAAGAAATATAAAACTGAAGATGTCG
>AWOL01S0056101.1:0-11772 GCA_000715115.1 Nicotiana otophora | reverse complement strand
GAAGAGTGCCTAACACCTTCTCTTTGAGGTAATTTGAGCCCTTACCCGATCTTTGGTAACGTTGACTAGTCAAACAGAGTTATTCATATATAGGTGTCCTAACGCATCTTAAAATCGTTAGGTGGTGACTTTTCTCTTTTAATACCCATTTAAAAGAGTTGTCACATGTCGAAGCTCACTTTCGCGAGAAAATGGGGCACGACACCGGGATCCGGACTGGCAAGGCTGTTTTGTCTGAGTGAGGACTTTAGACTTAATCCCAGCTAAGTGCAGGCCATTCCCTGAGAAGTGGAATACCTCACGTAAGTACGATTTACTTTTGACTGTCGTTTTACAATTACTTCTATTTTTCTTATCAGTGCTTTGTGGTGGTGCAACCGTCGCTCGAGTCCCAAACGTTGTCCTTCGACTTAAGGAGTGGGTCGAGGGTAT
Source organism: Nicotiana otophora (assembly GCA_000715115.1). Taxonomy (NCBI): domain Eukaryota; kingdom Viridiplantae; phylum Streptophyta; class Magnoliopsida; order Solanales; family Solanaceae; genus Nicotiana; species Nicotiana otophora. The sequence goes on along the minus strand of AWOL01S0056101.1, from coordinate 11,340 downwards.
CGTATCACAGATGACCTATTCTGAGAATTTGTGGCGCAAGCTCTAGAAGGGCCATTGGGAGGCCCGTTCCCATGGTGAGACTTCTTTCCCGAGTAGGTAGTATTAAGATCCATCTTTTAACATTAAGCCCTTACTCCCTTTACTTCTTTTTTGCAGGTTTATCTAAGGATGTCGAGCTGAGGCCTCCAGCCGGTGGCGAGGACTTACCTACCGAGTCCCCTACTCTGAAACATGCCAAAGAGAAGAAAATAAATAGGGCTCCGCGTTCCCCGAGCTCGGAGAAAAAGAAACAAGGAGAAGGCTGGTGCGTAAGTCAAAAGAAAGCACTAGCTCCCGAGCACCAGCTTCGAATTCGCTCTATTGGCTGAGGGATAAATCCGAAGAAGAAGAACCTTTTGTTCTAGTGGCTCGTGAGTCGTCACAGCTTGAAAAGCAGGGGGCCACTAAACCAGAGATCCGTGAGGCCGATCCGCCTCAAGCTAGGGAGGTTGACGAGGGGACCAGGGTCGAGGCTTCCCGGGATGCGCGCAGTGCCCCAAAGGACTCACTCAGTGTGATAGACATCACCAAGTCACCTTCGTTTACCGATTCCATGTACAACAAGGCCCAAACAGTGAAAGAGCTCCCCAACGAGGGTGCCCACGGAGCGGACGACCCCATCCGCTGCTTTTTTTATGGCATGGATTCCACCGCCACGGAAGATGTCATCGCATTGGGTGACATAGAGGTACCGAGGAAGAGTCCATCCTTGAGGGAAGGAGGCCTAATTCAAGCCCGAAATGGATCAACCGATTCCCTGCCCCGAGCGTGGATCCTGATCGAAAGTGGTCCATTATCATCACTATTCCGAAGGATGCCGGGGTTCTTTCCGCCCCCGTAGGGGTGGCCAGTTATCTCCGGTTCCTGGTGATCGAAGAAGACCAGTCCAAAATGAACGAGGTGGATGCGTCCTGCCTGTTCAACGAAGCACAACAGGCGCTGAACCGGGTAACTCTAGATAACTTTTGATGATTTTAATTTCTCCTCTTATACTTGAATTAATTCCCGATAAACTTTCCTCCAGTATCGGGATGAGTTGAACCAACTCGAAGCCAAAGTCAAAGAGCTTGCTGAGAAAAGAGACACGTACAAACTTCTCAACGAGCAGTGTGAAGGGGAGGCCAAGAGCCTTCGAGCTGAGTTGGAAGTGGCTTAGAAAGAACACGCCGGCCTGGTNAAACGTTGTCCTTCGACTTAAGGAGTGGGTCGAGGGTATCGTATCACAGATGACCTATTCTGAGAATTTGTGGCGCAAGCTCTAGAAGGGCCATTGGGAGGCCCGTTCCCATGGTGAGACTTCTTTCCCGAGTAGGTAGTATTAAGATCCATCTTTTAACATTAAGCCCTTACTCCCTTTACTTCTTTTTTGCAGGTTTATCTAAGGATGTCGAGCTGAGGCCTCCAGCCGGTGGCGAGGACTTACCTACCGAGTCCCCTACTCTGAAACATGCCAAAGAGAAGAAAATAAATAGGGCTCCGCGTTCCCCGAGCTCGGAGAAAAAGAAACAAGGAAAAGGCTGGTGCGTAAGTCAAAAGAAAGCACTAGCTCCCGAGCACCAGCTTCGAATTCGCTCTATTGGCTAAGGAATAAATCCGAAGAAGAAGAACCTTTTGTTCTAGTGGCTCGTGAGTCGTCACAGCTTGAAAAGCAGGGGGCCACTAAACCAGAGATCCGTGAGGCCGATCCACCTCAAGCTAGGAAGGTTGACGAGGGGACCAGGGTCGAGGCTTCCCGGGATGCGGGCAGTGCCCCAAAGGACTCACTCAGTATGATAGACATCACCAAGTCACCTTTGTTTACTGATTCCATGTACAACGAGGCCCAAACAGTGAAAGAGCTCCCCAACGAGGGTGCCCACGGAGCGGACGACCCCATCCGCTGCTTTTTTTATGGCGTGGATTCCACCGCCACGGAAGATGTCATCGCATTGGGTGACATAGAGGTACCTAGGAAGAGTCCATCCTCGAGGGAAGGAGGCCTAATTCAAGCCCGAAATGGATTAACCGATTCCCTGCCCCGAGCGTGGATCCTGATCGAAAGTGGTCCATTATCATCACTATTCCGAAGGATGCCGGGGTTCTTTCTGCCCCCGTAGGGGTGGCCAGTTATCTCCGATGCCTGGTGACCGAAGAAGACCAGTCCAAAATGAACGAGGTGGATGCGTCCTGTCTGTTCAACGAAGCACAACAGGCACTGAACCGGGTAACTCTAGATAACTTTTGATGATTTTAATTTCTCCTCTTATACTTGAACTAATTCATTGATAATCTTAATTTCTTTGTATTTGTAGGCCTCGGTGCTTCACCACAAAACTTTCCTCCAGTATCGGGATGAGTTGAACCAACTCGAAGCCGAAGTCAAAGAGTTTGCTGAGAAAAGAGACACGTACAAACTTCTCAACGAGTAGTGTGAAGGGGAGGCCAAGAGCCTTCGAGCTGAGTTGGAAGTGGCTTAGAAAGAACACGCCAGCCTGGTTGAACAGGTAAAAATCTTTGAAGTTAGTTACGATGAGTTAGACACGGTAACTAATGGTCAGAACCCGCAGGACAAGATGGATGCAGTCAAAGTCGAGGCCGAAGAATGGAGAGGCGGGTTGGACCACTTGGCCTCAGAAAAGGAGACTGCCTGGGCGCATTTGACTTCAGTGGAGGCCCAACTTCGAGCGACGAGGGAGAAGGACGAGCCACGGTCCCAAAAAATTGAGGAGCTTCAGTCTCAACTAAGCTCGGTTTTTTCCGATCGAGAGACCCTTGCCAAAGAGCTTAAAGCGGCCAAGTCGGTGGTTGAAGTGACCAAAGCTGATGCCGACGAGATGGTGGCCTAGTATAAGGCCGATGCTGAGGCAGCCCAGGACTGGCTGAAAGATATCTTCGAATATGTGAAGTGGCAATCCAGAAGGGAGGCCCTCGAGGAAGTTCATGCTCGGGGTTTTGATTTATCGGCCGAGGTTGAAAGTTCTAATGGGATCGAAGTCGAGGCCAAAAAACTGGTGTATCCCGAGGATGAAGAAGACTCTGAGTGTTCGGATGGATCCGGGGGCGGAGAAGACTCTTATGGTCCCGGTGACGAGGCAGGCTCCGGTGGAGACCAATCCATTTAAGTGACTTGAAGATTTTTTCTTGTTTTGTACTTTTGTACTTTTTTGTCAAGGTCGTTTGGCCTTTGTAAATATCTTTTCATATATATATATATAAGTCTCTTTTTCCCTTCAACAGTTTTTAAGCTCGTTTTCTTTCGCTTTTTTCCTTATGATTGTAAAGATATCTAAGGCCTTAGCACGTAATAATTAGGTCTTGTTCGGAGGTTCGAACCGGCCTTGATCTCGATATTATTTTGTTTAAGACTCGTGGGGGGCTCGGTATGACTGGAAGCTTTCCCCAAAGTACTTAGAAATTTCTAGATTACAATTTGCCGGGGATAGCCTTTTGAACAGGTTTAGAAATTTTGAAGGCCCTTTTGTTTTTTTGGTTATGGGTATCAGACGTCTCTAAGCCGTTTTAAGACGGCCCAAGCCTTTCTAGTTTGGGTGTTGCCTAGTGTTCTTGTTACCCCGAGTCATCCGGACTTAACCGAGATAACCGTTCCCGAATGGGGGTGGCCGCAACCTTTAATGTTCGGGCACTACCAAATAAGCTTTGTGTCCCCGGGCTTCATTATCATGGGTTGTCTGGACCTGCCTTGGGCGTTAGTCCGCGAGTGAGGTGGCCCTTGGGCTCGATGTCTTTGGGGGATCAAATGTAACAAAGAAAATTTTTCAAGGGGCAAAATATTTATCCGCAAGGTAGAAGCTTCCTTTCAATTTTGTGCGTAATATACAAAGTTACACATGTGTTCAAGATTTGTGTCCGGGATAGGGCGGTCTATATAGGCATGGTTCATTCGACTGTTTGGCCCTTACAGTAAATCCTATCGATCTATCCTAGACTATTCGAGCACAAAGTTTCTTTCCTTGCCAAAATCATCATCCAAGGATGATGCCCCCCAGTGTTCGAGGTCGATCATAGAGAAGCCTCGGATACTGTTGACAACTGATCTTCGATTCTAAGTTAGCACAATCCAATGTTGCCTCATTAAAAACCTTTCCGGAAAACCCACTTGGGACAAAACCGGTTCAAGGGAAAAAGAGCGCAACGCGTGCTTTCAGGCCTAAAAATTATATCGTTATTTGACGGTTTCCTGCAAGTGTTAGTCCAAAATGTAAATAAATAAAAGAAGTAAATGGGGTCGTACCTTAGCAGTAATATCGTTTCAAGTGGGTTATGTTCCAGTTATTCGGTAGTCGCTCACCTTTCATCGCTCCGAGCTTGTACGACCCTTTTTTCGGTGATCTCGATAATTTGATACAGACCTTCCCAGTTCAGTCCCAGCTTTCCTTAGTTTGGGTTTCAAGTGTTTAATGTGACCTTCCTCAACACTAAGTTCCCGACATTGAAGTGTCGAAGGTTGGCTCTTCGATTGTAATACTTCTCTATCTGTTGTTTTTGGGTGGCCATCCGGACGAGGGCGGCTTTGCGCCTTTCATCTAACAGTTCCAGGCTTGTATTCATAGTCTCGTTATTTGATTCTTCGGTTGCATATCGGAACCTGAGACTCAGTTCTCCGACTTCGACCAGTATTAGAGCTTCGGTGTCGTAAACTAATGAGAATGGGGTGGCCCTGGTACTGGACTTCGAGGTCGTACGGTAAGCCCATAGGACTTCGGGCAAGATTTCTTTCCATTTTCCTTTGGCTTCGGTCAATCTCTTTATAAGGTTTTGGAGTATGGTTTTGTTCGTGGACTCTTCTTTCCCGTTCCTACTAGGGTGATATGGAGTTGACATGATTTTTTTGATCTTATGATCTTCGAGAAACTTGCTTACTTTACTGCCGATGAACTGCTTTCCATTGTCACACATGACCTCGAACGGCATTCCCAACCGACATATTATGTGGTCCCAGATGAAATCAATGACTTCATTCTCCTTGACTTTCTCAAACGCTTGGGCTTCCAACCATTTAGAAAAATAGTCAGTCATACACAATATAAAATGAGCCTTACTGGGTGCCCATGAAAGGGGGTCGACGATGTCCATCCCCTATTTCATGAACGACCAGGGCGACATGACCGAATATAATAGTTCCCCGGGCTGATGAATCATCGAAGCATGCCTTTGACATCCGTCACATTTTCGTACGAACTCCTTCGTGTCCTTTTCCATGTCGATCCAGTAGTAGTCGGCTTTGATTATTATCTGAACTAACGATTCGGCGCACGAATGATTTCCGCAATTGCCTTCATAGATTTCCCTTAGAACATACTCGGTATCTCCGGGTCCTAGACATATTGCAAGTGGGCCATCAAATGTTTGCTGGAACAGTGTACCGTCTTCGGACATGCTGAACCGGGCCGCCTTCGTATGCAGAGTCCTCGATTCCTTAGGGTCCGAAAGTCATTTTTCGGTCTTCAGATATTTTATGTATTTGTTTCTCTAGTCCCAAGTCAGGCTTGTTAATTTTATCTCGGCTTGACCTTTTTCCACTACCGATCTCATGAGTTGTACGACCGCCCCCGAGTTGAACTCATCGTCATCGACCGACGATCCCAAGTTAGCAAGGGCATCAGACTCGCTATTTTGATCTCGAGACACATGTTGTAGAGTCCACTCTTTGAACCGATGTAACATTACCTACAGTTTATCCATGTATCTTTGCATTCGTTCTTCTCTAACTTCAAACGTTCCATTAACTTGGTTCACCACAAGAAGGGAATCCCACTTAGCTTCGATCACCTCTGCCCCCAAGCTTTTGCAAGTTCGAGACCTGCAATCATGGCCTCATACACGGCAAAATTGTTAGTTAATTTTATAGTCCTAATAGATTGTCTAACTACATTACCTAAGGGTGGTTTCAAGACAATTCCAAGTCTGGACCCCTTCGCGTTCGAGGCATCGTCCGTAAAGAGGGTCCAGATTTCCGAAGAAGTCCCCGAGTTCAACAAAAACTCTCTTTCGACCTCGGGTATTATGGCCGGTGTAAAGTCAGTCACAAAGTATGCAAAAATTTGAGACTTAATGGTGGTCTGAGGCCGATATTCGATGTCGTACCCACTGTTCTTTACGGTCCATTTGACCAACCAATGGGTAAGTGGTTACAACACATATGGGGTGACATTAAAAGTACGGTTTTAGTTTCCTATAGGTGCTTAGCAAAGCGAGCGCCAGCTTTTCTAGGTGAGGGTACCTAGTTTTGTCCTCGCCAAGAGTCCTGCTAACATAGTAAATTGGAAATTGCGTACCTTTCTCTTCGCAGACCAGGACTCCACTTACCGCTATCTCCGATACTACCAAGTACAGGTATAGTTTTTCATCTGTCTTCGGCGTGTGAAGTAGCGGTGGGCTCGATAGATATCGCTTGAGCTCCTTCAAGGCCCGTTAATACTCCGGGGTCCATGAGAAGTTATTCTTCTTCTTTAACAGTGAGAAAAAACTGTGACTCTTGTCGGATGACCTCGAAATACATCCCAAGGTGGTTACGCGTCCGGTTAACATTTGTACGACCTTCAATTTGTCCACAATAGTGATATCTTCGATGGCCTTGATCTTATCGGGGTTGATCTCGATTTCATGGTTGGATACCATAAATTCGAGGAATTTATCGGACCCGACTCCAAAGGCACATTTCTCCGGGTTCAGCTTCATATTGTATTTCTTCAATATGCTGAAGGTTTCCTGTAAATATTTCAAATGGTCCTCTGCTCGCAGAGACTTAACCAACATATCGTCAATGTAAACCTCCATTGATTTTCCTATTTGTTCTTCGAACATCCGATTTACTAGGAGTTGGTAGGTGGCGTCAGCGTTTTTTAGTCTGAACGGCATCACGTTATAGCAGTAGGTGTCGTACTTAGTGATGAAGGAAGTTTTTTCCTGATCACACAGGTCCATCCGAATTTGGTTGTACCCGAAATAAGCATCGAGAAAACTGAGGATCTCATGGCCGGCCGTCGCATCGATCATGCGATCGATGTTAGGTAAATGGAAAGAGTCCTTGGGACATGCTTTATTCAAATCTTTATAATCCACACACATTCTTAATTTGTTCCCCTTTTGGGGGACTACTACCACTACTTTTGCTAACCAGTCGGGGTATTTAACCTCCTAGATGGACCTTATTTTAAGGAGTTTAGATACCTCGTCCTTGATGAAAGCATGTTTGACCTCGCACTAGGGTCTCCTCTTCTGCTTGACAGGGTGGAACTTTGGGTCCAGGCTCATCCTGTGAGTGGTTATTTCCGGCGGGATCCCTGTCATATCAAGGTGGGACCAAGCAAAACAATCTTCATTAGCTATAAGAAATAGAATGAGTTTTTCCTAAGCTCGGGATTTAACCCCGTGCCCAGGTATACCTTTCGATCGGGCAAGTATTCGATCAGTACGACTTGATCCAGTTCCTCGACCGTTGATTTGGTAGCGTTGGAATCATCGGGAGCTATGAAAGACATGTGAACCCTGTAATCGTCGTCCTCATCCATCTCCTGCTTCTCCGGTGGGGACGGAGTCGGTGTCAGTAGTTGCTATTTGGTTTCTCTCTTGTTGACCGGACCCGGCTCCCTAGGTGCCGAAAATATTGATAACGGGACCACCACGTCGACTGCGAACATCTCTTTGGCAACCGGTTGTTCTCCGTAAACTTTTTTAGTTCCTCCCAGCGTAGAAAACTTCAACACCTGGTGCAGAGTCGAGGGTACCGCCCTCATGTTGTGAATCCATGGTCTTCCGAACAGAGCATTATACCTCATGTCCCCTTCGATCACATAAAACTTTGTTTCTTGAACGGTCCGAGCGATGTTCACCAATAACGTTATCTCCTCTTTAGTGGTCTCATATGCCATGTTGAACCCGTTTTGGATTCGGACCACAGGCACGATCTGATCTTATAGGCCGAGCTGTTGCACGACCCTCGATCTGATGATGTTGGCCGAGCTACCTGGATCAATTAACACATGCTTAACTCGATATTTATTTATGAGTACTGATATTACCAGTGCATCATTGTGGGGATGCAGGATCCACTCAGTGTCTTTGTCGTTGAAAGAAAAGTTTCCCTCTTGAGCATTATCCCGAGTCTGTTTTCCCTTGTGATAGATACTTTGGTACTCTTCGTCATCGGCCCCTAGGGAGCATCAATCCCACCGATGATCATGTTAATGACGTGCTGTGGTTCCTCCGGTTCGATCTGTTTACCAGAATCTTTGTTCCTAAAGTAGTTCTTGGCTTGATCGCTCAGGAACTCTCAGAGATGCATGTTATTGAATAACCGGGCAACTTTCTCTCTTAATTGTTGGCAATCTTCCATCCTGTGACCGTGAGTACCATGATATTTGCACAATAGGTTAGGATCCCTTTGGGCTGGAGCGGATTGTAGAGGTCGAGGTCATTTGGTGTCTTTGATACGTCCAATGGCAGATACGATGGCGGCGACGTCGACGTTAAAATTTTTACTCCGAAAGCCTTGGCACTTCCTTCGGCCCGATGGGCCTGTCGAAACTATTTTTTCTCATGAGTCCCCGATTGTTTTGACCTCGATCACTTCTTCTTTCACTTTTCACAGGGGTTCACTCAGGCCCACTACCTCTTCAGTCTCTATTGTATGGATGATACCGATCCCTATTCGACCTTGGATCATGATTAACATCTCTCCTGACCCTGTCGACCGTTATGACGGGATAAACGGACCCGGAAGGGCCCCCAAGTTGATCATATTCGACCCTGATTTTTGATTGATACCGATTATGCACGTCGGCCTAAGTGATAACCGGGTACTTCACCAGATTTTGTTTCAACTGTTGTGAAGCCAACAAGCTTCGAGCGTTGAGTCCCTGGGTAAAGGCTTGAACGGCCCAATCGTCCGCGACCGGAGGTAAGTCCATCCGTTCCATTTAAACCGGGACACAAATTCCCTGAGCATCTCATTATCCCTTTGCTTCACTTTAAAAAAGGTCTGACTTCCTGGTCTCGATCTTGATAGCCTTGGCGTGTGCTTTTACAAAGAAATCTGCAAGCATAGCAAACGAGTCAATAGAACTAGGAGGTAGATTGTGATACCATATCATAGCTCCCTTGGACAGAGTTTCCCCGAACTTTTTCAGCAGGACAGACTCGATCTCGTCATCCTCCAAGTCGTTTCCTTTTATGGCGCATGTGTAGGAAGTCATATGCTCATCTGGGTCTTTCTTTCCGTTGTACTTAGGAATCTCGGGCTGCAGAACTTCTTTGGGATCGGCTTCGGCGCCGCGCTCGGAGGAAAAGGTTTTTGAACAAACTTCTTGGAATCCAGGCATTTCAATATCGGGGGTGCTCATGGGATTTGGTATACCCTGAAATTGTAGGTTTTCGTCTTTTTGTCATTGGCTTCGATTTTCTTCTCCCCTGATTCTATCCGTTTTGTCACTTCCTCGAGCATTTTTATGATCTCGAGGTTAGTCCCCGATTCATTTTCATTCGGCCTCTCCGTGATTTGTTCATTTCTGCAGGTGGCTTCCCGGGATGGCTCGGGCTTAACCTTGCTCGGCGCTCGACTTTGGTTCTGTAACTGGGCTATCATTGCCTGTTGAGCCTGTAACATTTCGAAGATCACCCACAAATTGATCCCATCATTTTCACCGTTGTGCATATTCTAGGCAATTGATCGAACTTCCCTGCGCACGCTGTTCTCGGGATAGGTAGGCAAATTTGTGTGGATGGCTACATGCGAACTAGCGTCGATAGGGTCCGCGACCGGAACTCTGCCGATAACAATTAAATTTGTAAGTGATTTTAAGGATACGCAAATTAACTTGATACAAAGTGATAAATTAAGTTGCTATTGAATAAATAAAGATAAAATAAATTCAAACAACACGAGTTGGATAGTTTCAGTTTTGATGGAATAATCTCTCTCGAGCCGGGCTCACCACGACCGGTGTCGATAAAAAAAAAACAAGAATTAAACACAAAGAAAATAATAATGTATTACTTTTGAGTGCATGTTACAATGTGTCAAGTGGATTATTAGACCCCCTTTATATAGTAGGGGAGTCCTATTTTAGGTACAATTCTATATAAAAGGTAAAAAATCTTCTGATTCGCTGATTGTTGGTTCCTTATCAATACGTGCCGAGATTCGAGATTCCCGCCGTAACATTGAGCCCGTCACGAATATTTCGGCCTTCTGTTGGCTATGCTGGATTGTCTGACAATGTTCTTCGAAGTCGTTTGAGGCTAGGACCGATTCTGGGATCATGGACTTGTATCCTCGAAGGCGGGCGTCATGCCCCCGGGTTCTAGCCCGATGGGACTTTGGTTCGATTTCAGTCCCTTATTGCCATATCTTGAGCTTGGCTTATCTTGTCGGAGTCTTGGATGCACCATGAGCTCGATTTCACCCGTATATAATTTTCTTTTAATTGAATTCAATGGTATCACAATCAAGATCGCTCATATCCAAAAGATGAAGGTAGCAGAGATGAGGATGTTGAGATGGATGTGCGGGCACACCAGGTTAGATAGGATCAGAAATGAGGTTATTCGCGACAAGGTGGGTGTGGCCCCCTATTAAGGACAAGATGCGGGAAGCGCGATTTAGGTGGTTTGGTCATGTGAGGAGGATGAGCACAAACGCCCCGGTGAGGAGGTATGAGAGATTGACATTGGAGGGCCTACGAAGAGGTAGAGGTAGGCTAAAGAAGAGGTGGGGTGAGGTGATTAGGCAAGACATGGCGCAACTTCAGTTGACCGAGGACATGACCCTTGATAGGAAGGTATGAAGGTCAAGGATTAGGATAGTAGAATAGGTAGTGTAGAGTGTTCATAACAATAGTATTGGCACACAGTCTCGCTTTTTGTTGGTAGTAGGTTTTTATGACAAACTGTTGTTTTCTTTCATTGTTGATCACCTTACTATCTGGTTGTTTTTATTTTGCTTTTATATGGCTTCTTGGTACTGTCTCTTCTTGTCTATATTTTCATTAATATGGTGCTTATGCTTTCCTAAGCCGATGGTCTATTAGAAACAACCCCTCTATCCTCACAAGGTAGGGGTAAGGTCAGCGTACACACTACCTTCCCCACAACGTGGGATATTATTGGGTATATTGTTAATTCAATGGTATCGAATAGAGATAGGAGATTTAATGAACTGATATAATATCGTTATGTTTATTGCTTGTATTTTTTAACATATAAAATCTATTAAACTAAACTGAAATTAATCCTGAACCCACCGACTGATCAAATATACCTTCTATTATCGATCTTTATGACCAACGACAGATTTACATTGAA
>AWOL01S0056098.1:0-12840 GCA_000715115.1 Nicotiana otophora | reverse complement strand
ATGGTTTCTAACATGATTTACAGTCAAATCTCTACAACACATAGAGAGCATATAGCTAACAACAAGTTATTCAACTTTACATTTCCCACGGGACAGACCAAGTCACAATCCTCTCGGTGCACGCCCACACACCCGTCACCTAGCATGTGCGTCACCTCCAAANCCCTCAGCACTCACACTCAATGGGTACCCGCGCTCACTATGGGTGTACAGACTCCGGAGGGGCTCCTACAACCCAAGCGCTATAATCCGCACGGACAACTCACGTGCTGCACGGATAACTCACGTGCTGCATGGATAACTCACGTGTTATAGTATCAATATCTGGATCCGCACAGACAAATCACGTGCTGCACGGACAACTCACGTGCTATAGTATAATATCTGGATCCGCACGGACAACTCACGTGCTATAGTATAATATCTGGATCCGCACGGACAACTCACGTGCTTTAGTATAATATCTGAATATACACGGATAACTCACCTGATATAGTATAATATCTTACAATCAATCCCTCAGCCTCACTCAATCATGAATCACTCCAATCTCTCGGGCTCTCAGTAATCATGAAATCAACCCAAACAACAATGATCTAATGTATCAATAATAAAAACATAGACTGGGTTAAAATAAACAAGTAAACTGTGACTGAGTACAAAATAATAATTAAGCAGATAGTTCAATATGTACACGACCTCTGTGGGTCCCAACAGTACCAACATATAGCCTAAATATGGTTTCTAACATGATTTACAGTCAAATCTCTACAACACATAGAGAGCATATAGCTAACAACAAGTTATTCAAATTTACATTTCCCACGGGACAGACCAAGTCACAATCCTCTCGGTGCACGCCCACACACCCGTCACCTAGCATGTGCGTCACCTCCAAAATAATCACATGACACAAAAATCTGGGATTTCATACCCTCATGACCAGATTTATAACTGTTACTTACCTCAAAACGTAAAATTTTTATTCCGCTAAGCCTTTGCCTCGTGAATTGGCCTCCAAACGCCTCGAATCTAGCCACAAATAATTCGATTCAGTGAATAAAATTTATTGGAATTAATTCCATAAGAAAATGCCAATTTTCCATAAAAATCCAAAATTTAGGTCAAAAATCGCCTGTAGGGCCCACCTCTCGGAACTCGACAAAAGTTACAAAATACGAACACCCATCCCAATACGAGTTCAACCATACCAATTTTATCAAATTCCGATAACAACTCGACCTCCAAATCTTAAATTTTCGTTTTTGAAAATTTTTGCAAAAATCTTGATTTCTTTAAAAATCCGAAATAAATGATAAATATAACCATATAATCATGAAGTATAATCATTTTCGGATATAGAACACTTACCCCAATCCATATGGTGAAAATAGCCTCAAATATCGCTTCAATCCAAGCTCCATAGCTCCAAATATATTAAAAATGACTGAAACCTCGAAAGATAGTTACTGCTCAGGTATTTACTCTTCACGATCGCGAAGCACAAAATTTTTCAGCCCCAAAATTGCTCTTCGCAATCGCGGAAAACCAATCGCGATCTCAAAGAACAAACTCCCCAACTCTTCGAGACATCCTCTAGTATAATGGTCATAACTCTTTGTACAAAACTCCAAATTGCAAATGGTTTAACTTTCTGAAAACTAGACACCAAGGACTATAACTTTTATTTGTTGCTTATCTTCAATTTCTTATAGATTGTTAGATATAAGTTTCCAAAATTAGCCCTATGCAATAGAGATTTTCAAACTCTTCCCAGACAGCCTATAGTATATCCATCATTGTACACAACTCCAAATGATAAATGGCTTACCTTTCTAAAAACTAGACATCAAGGGCTACAACTTTCTTTTTTAGATCATCTCCAAATTCCTTATAGATTGCGAGATATAAGCTTCCAAATTCAGGTCACTGCAACAGAGATTTTGTTCTACGCGATCGCGAAAGAGCTTCCGCGATCGCGATTCACAAGGCCCCAAACTGCTATTTGCTCTTCGAGAACGCGGCCAAATATTCGCGATCGCGATGCACACTTCTGTAGGCAGAAGCCAACAATTAAAAATGACCTAGAAATAGTCCGAAACCACCCCTAAACTCACCCGAGCCCCTTGGGACCTCAACCAAATATACCAACAAGTCCTAAAACATCATACGAACTTAGTCAAAACCTCGAATCACATCAAATAACGCTAAAACCACGAATCGCACCTCAATTCAAGCCTAATGAACTTTGAACTTTCAAATTCTATATCTTGTGCCGAAATACATCAAATTAATCCGGAATGACTTCAAATTTTGCACACAAGTCATAAATGACATAACGAAGTTATTCCAATTTTCAGAATCGGATTCCGGCCTCGATATCAAAAAGTCAGCCCCCCGGTCAAACTTCCCAAAATTTAACTTTCGGCATTTCAACCCTAATTCCACTAGGACCTCCAAATAATTTTTCGGACGCACTCCTAAGTCCAAAATCACCATACAGAGCTATTGGAATCATGATAATTAAATTCCAAGGTCGTTTACACATAAGTCAATATCCGATCAACTATTTCAACTTAAGCTTTCAATATGAAAATTCATTCTTCCAAGCTAACTCCGAAATACCTTAAAACCAAAACCAACAATTCACACAAGTCATAATACCTCGTAGGAAGTTATTCAAGATTTCAAATAGTTGAAAGGAGCGTAAATGCTCAAAACGACCGGTCGGATCGTTACACATACATTTAAAAAATTTGCTTTATCCATATCTAGTAAAAGGAGCTACAAAGACCTAATAACCCCAATGATCTTCCTTAAGTGAGGTTATAGACAAAACATGAAAACACTTTAAGGATCATAAATTGCGCGATAAAATTAGGTTTAATTTCAAACTTCAAATTAAATTCCTAAGAATTGGACCAAAGAAGAAAATTTTTAACTGATATATATTGTTGGGACTCCTTTGGATAGTGAAGTTTCGGTTCTCATGTGCATCTTAAATATGGTCTTAGTTGGACACACAACAAAGTCACGAATACAAAATAAATTCGCACACGCAAAGACATTAAGGGAAGTGGGGTAAAGGAGAAATGAGTATGCGTAGCTGCTTCCTTTCCCAGAAGTTTCAGAAACACCCAAACAATGTCGGTTTACTGTCACGACCCAAATCTCATCCATAACATATATTGTCTATTTCAGCCCCGGTAATTTTCATGGATTTACAATATAGAGTTAAAAGGCGTGTGTATCATGTGAACATGTATTTTATCTTATATAACATCTCACTTTTTGCGATGTATGAAATTTTCAAGTGTCATATGCACATCTTCTTGAAAGCTTATCAGCCTAGCCTCTTAGTCGTTCCACTTTTTCCTTGATCTGTGTCATCAGCCTACCCTCCGTCATGAACGTCATATTTAGCCGCTAGTACGGGAAAAAGAAGAAGAAGAATTCTAACAATAATAAGAACAATAGAATGATAAGTCTTGTTAGAATCACCAATCGATCAACAAGAACAAATTTTCGTTTTACATATATGAAAAAAATCTGTAAAGGGAATTATCAATTCTATAGATTAAATCCCAACCCAGAAACCTAATGAGAAAAATAATACTGTAATGTAATACATCTTGTTGCAATGGAAAAAGAAAATAAAATAAAATAAAATTAAAGAGGAAAGTTGGATATTGTTCTTTCTTTAGTCATCTGGAATAACATAGTCATCTGGAACAACAAAAGTGTTTGGATCTTCATCATGTAGCCATCCAAATTTCTCCAAGAAGGGATTTGCTAACGTTTTTGGTGGATAATTATCAATGCAATCTTTCCAAACATTTTCATTTCCCAAATCTCTTAACACTTCCCACAAACAACTATTACACTTAAACCCTGCTCCAAAGCTAATCATTAGCACTTTATCACCCTTCTTTAACCTTTTTTTAGCCTCCATATAACCCAACACATACCAAAGACTACTTGCTGAAGTGTTACCAAATCTATGTAAAGTCATTCTTGCTGGCTCTAAATCATACTCACTTAGATTCAAATTTGTCCCAACTCCATCAATTACTGCTTTTCCTCCTGTATGAAGGCAAATATGATCCACACCTGTTTTGAAATTGACCACTGGCCTAGCTCCTCCTTTTGTTGAACCCCAATTCATTTTTCTAACAAGTGACACAATTGCAAATCGAAGTAACTCTCTCACTGGGAGAATTAAGGGTGCAATTGTTTTCAAATTATCGACTAGTGCCTTTGTCGCGGCCTTTGGTAGTGTTTTATCAAGGTGGAAACCTATGTGACCTTGATCATCTTCTTTTTGTATGCAACTATCATAGGCTTCATCTTTTGCACCATGGTGTGTTCGAACTAGGCATTTCAACTTGAACATGGCCTTATTTTTCAAAGCTACTTTGTTTGTCAAGAGAATTGCAGACCCTCCTGATCTAAACAAACAATTAGCAAGAATCATAGATCTATTATTTCCTGTGTACCAATTTGGACTCAAGGATTCAGATGTTACCATAAGTGCAACCTTGTTCTTCTCATTCTTGAAAATACTTTCCACGATATTTATCGATATTACACTAGCACTGCACCCCATCCCAGTGATATTATACACCTTGATATCTTCTCTCATCTTGTAATAATTGATTATTCGAGCAGCTAAAGAAGGCATACAAGTTAACATGGATATATTCACCACGAGAACATCGATTTCACTAGGGGAAATTCCATTTCTTTTCAAGACCTTGTCAATACTATCATGGAAAAATTCTTCCATTTCCAAAATCCCATCTTCATATGTAGGACATGCTTCACGGCCATAAAAGATCATTCTTGGTCCATATGTTTGCTCACCAATACCCGAGCTCACAATTGCTTTCAAGAGGAATTGGTACTCATTTATGCCAAGGTGTTTGTTTCTTCTAATTACTTCACCAGAAAATTTTGTGCTAAGCATTCGATCATCGGTCGGCTTGTGACATTCGTAGTCCAAAATGTAACAATTTTGGTGTCTCTTTCGATCTATAATCTTCCATATCAAGAAGAGGAGATAAAAGAAAGGAAGACCATAAAATAAAATGGAAATGAGATCCATGAGAAAGAGAAGAAGAAGAAGAGTCAAAGACTAAAGGATAAAGAGAGAGGAAAATAGCTTAGGGTTTTTTGTACGTCGCAAACTTTAGGTTTTTGGTTGATAAGAAATCTAATTCAAAGTCTTAGTATAAAAAGAAGGATCCAAGTTGGCACATGTGACTAAATGCAATTGGAAAATATAATACTGGTTTTTGTCTTCTCCCAACTCCCACCAACTGATCGGTCTCTAACAATCTTTATTACAGGCAATATATATTCAAACACATTAATTAATTAGGTATAAAACAAAGAAATGTTAACTTCTATCATCTTTCTGAATAAACAAAAACATTCCAAAAATCACTATAAACTTTATAAAAAATACCAATTATTTTAACAGTTACATTTCCAAAATAATTTTCTCATTTAAAGTAATTACTTCCTTCCCTAGAATTTATTTTGTGCATGCCATGGTCTGAACAGAAAGTTATTATGGTGGTGCACGGAGAGTAACTTTTAAAGCTAACAGATTTGAAATCGCCTAACATTTAAGAAAGGAAGAAGTGGTAGATGGAAGTGTAGAGTATAAAGTTATGAAGCCAACCAGCATTGACTCATCAGACTGCTGGAAAAAGCTATTCACGTACCAATTTTTTTTTGTTTTAATTTTATAAATTTACATCGTCTGTGTGTGTAGAAATGTTGCTGGTAAAGTTGGCGCAACCCCAAGAGAGCCTTGGGNTTTTGTTTTAATTTTATAAATTTACATCGTCTGTGTGTGTAGAAATGTTGCTGGTAAAGTTGGCTCAACCCCAAGAGAGCTCTGGCGTAACTAGTAAAGTTGTTGTCATGTGATCAAGAGGTCACGGTTCGACCCGTGAAAATAGCCTTTTGCAGAAATATAGGAAAAAGCGCGTACAATAGACTCTTGTGGCCGGACCCTTTAATTTCTCGGACCCCGCACATAACGGGAGCTTAGTACACCGAGTTGCCTTTTTTTTGTGTATAGAAATTAAACTCTATTTTTTTTGAGTTTTAATTGCCTTACCCTCCCCCTCTACAAGTCCTCACTACGTGCAACAAAACATTCGAAGCTATTCACTTTGATACGGTATCACGGCAGTCCAAGAAACACAGACGAATTAAGAGAAATGGATAGAGAATATGAACCACAGGGCACAACGTTTGACCCTCAAATTTAGTTAGTTCCTATAAATCAAGACGCCTCTAAATTTGACAAATGTTATTAGTGCGCAACTAGTGCGCGACAAGAGTGGGTTGCTCTAGTGGTAAGCACCCTCTACTTCCAACCAAGAGGTTGCGAGTTCGAGTCACCCCAAGAGCAAGGTGGAGAGTTCTCCTCGGGAGGAAGCCGAGGGTCTATCAGAAACAACCTCTCTACCCTAGGGTAGGGGTAAGGTCTGCGTACACACTATCCTCCCCAAACTCCACTAGTGGGATTATACTGGGTTGTTGTTGTTGTTGTTGTTATTAGTGCGCAACTAAACTATTTTTTATCCTAATTATCACACTGATTTGGCACTTTATTAATAGCCTTGACCCCCCTTCCCAAGACACTGATGTGAAAAATAGTATGGATACACTCTCTTTTAGGCGTGGAAAAATAAGGTATTTTTTAATTTTTAATTGCCACGTAGTTATATTAAATGATTTATCTTTTCCAAATTTATATTTTTTTCTTGTTTCTTCTTAACATACAACATATTTAATTCTAACATTATGTTTCTTTTCGTTTCTTTTATATATGCAATAATTATTTATTTCAGCTGTGTATTTATTTATTTTTAAGACAAATTAGTAAGAAACTTGGTAAAAACCATCTATCAAGTTTAGATGGTTATTCATTATTAACAAGACTCTCCAAAAAGGCAACCCTGAGGAGCATGTTAATGATATAATTGTATGTGGTCGAAATAGATTTCGGCCTTCCTACGTTCGATTGAGTTTGAATGGCAAGAAATCGGAGTGGGATTTTGGGAGTGAGTTCCGAAGACAGTACAAATGAGCCTCGAGTTCGAAGGCTGCTCGAGGAGTCGGCTCGATAATCTTATCGAGCCCGTGACCAAATCGATTCGCAAGGCATAACTTCGAGGTCGGAAATGCACCACGCCCATCCCGAAGGTCGAACTTAAGCCAAAACCAAGGGCTCGCCCCAGTAACGAGTTCGAGCCAGTATTGAGCTCACAGACAAGAGCCGTTACAACCACACCAAGAGAGAGAATTTTGGCGGGAATCGAGGAAGAGACAAATCATCATGGGTCCTCCACTATATACTTTATTTTATTATTTTTTGTTACAAATAAAGTAATAATCCTCTATTATAAAGGAGGGGATCCTTGTAAGATATGGAGATACCGAATGCAATGTAACAAAAGATCATTTCTCATATACAAAGATATCTCCTTGTGCTTGTTTTACTTTATCTTACTCATTCTTTTGGTTCATTAATCCCATTCTCATAGTCAAGAATACACGTATTTCTATCTCTCTATACGATTTGTATTAAAGGGTATCACGTATCCTTAGAACCATACATAAATTTAACGTTATCTGATTTTTTGGGTAAACAGTTTGGTGCCCACCGTGGGGCTGAGAGTAACAGTGATTGTTTGATACAAATCTGCAATATACACCAGTTTGCAACTTCAAATCAATGATGACAAACCCTCGACTGATGGCTTTACCTATCGACCACGAAACCAGCCTTCAAGATGAAACCAACAACTTAACACCCAAGGCCGGAAGGCGAATTAATAATGTCACTGAAGCTCGAGTCGAAGTACCGCTAGATGTCAATTCACAAGTGGCTCTTGAGGTGAACCAATGTTTCGAAAAAAGCATTCAGGGCGGTACTGGGTCCGTAGCTCGAGACACCCATAACATGAAGGATATCGGAGTCAGCCTACGGATGATCTTCGAGATGTTACAAGCCCAACAAGTAGCGATAGCTCAGTTGCAGAGCCAAACTCAGATTTCTTCGTAAAAGCACATACCATAGCCATTAAGGTCGAAACCACAAAGTCGGACCTGTTCAAGGTAACACCAAAGGATAACGAGATGCTAAGGGAGTCCGTATCTCGTTTTCAAATTGAACGAATGGATCTGCCACCAGTCACAGATGATTGGGTTGTTCAAGCTTTCACTCAAGGTCTAAACGAGCGGAGCTCGATGGCGTCATGACGGCTGAAGCAAAATCTGATCGAGTACCCAGCTATTACTTGAACCGATGTGCACAATCGATATCAATCCAAAATAAGAGTCGAATCATTCACTCTACTGATAAGCCTACAGGATACTTTTATTTTGAGTTCGAGCAAACACTCACTCGACCATTAAGCCTACGGGCTACATTATTTCGAGTTCGAATTATTCACTCGACTACTACGCCTACGGGCTACTATTACGCCTACGAGCAACATTACATCGAGTTCGAATCATTCACTCAACTGCTAAGCCTACGGGCTACTTTTATTTCGAGTTCGAGCAAACACTCACTCGACCGTTAAGCCTACGAGCTACTTCGACTATTATGCTGACGGGATGCATTTCCTCGAGTTCAAATCATTCACTCGACTGCTAAGCCTACGGGCTACTTTTATTTCGAGTTCGAGCAAGCACTACATTATTTAGAGTTCGAATCATTCACTCGACTACTAAGCCTACGAGCTACTTTTATTTCGAGTTCAAGCAAGCACTCACTTCGAATTCAAATGAACACTTGACTATTCAAGATGAAGATTGCTCGAGCCCTATAAACCAAATGGGACTACCCACAAGGCCCGAAGGCAACAAAGATTAAAGTTCAAACTATCTATTTAGTTTGAAATGCTATTTTTCTTCAAAAGGAAGAAAGATTTATATTTACAATTATTTTGTACAGAGGCGGCTACTCTGCCAAAAGGAAATTCTTTATACAAAACCGAAAGCGGTATCAAAAGAACGTGGCAAACAATCTAAGGCTCTAAATGACTCAATCTTCATCGGAGGCCATATTTTCGACATCGTCCTCATCTTCAAACTCCCCGAGTCATCGGAATCCTCCTCAGTAAAGGGCACCCTCCGAGCTTTGTTCTCCTCTGCCCCGGCAACTTCCATCTTGGCCCCCACATCGAAGCCCTGAGCTCTGACCTCCTCGAGAGTCTCTCGACGAACTTGCCATTTTGCATGTTCGGCCATGCTCTCAGCTTTGGCTTGGTTAACCTCGACATCCATCCTGAACTGAGCCACTTTGGCATCAGCTCTTCTATTGGCCTCGATCACTTCAGATTTGGCCACTTCAAGTTCTTTGGCCAAATCTACTTTATCTGAAGTGGCCAAATCCAACCGATGCTGAAGCTCTTTCATCTTTTCGATTAGCCGCAAAGCATTTTCTTTCGCAGATCGAAGTTGGGCATCAGACAGCTCCAACTGAGCTTTGATGGCTTCTTTTTTCGAGGCAAGGTTATCCATACACTTTTTAAATTCTTCTGCCTCGTCTAGTAGCGCATCTACCTGTGAGTTAAGCCGTCCAATCTGCTCGATCCTCTGCCGAACCTACAGAATCGGATCATTAGTGGTTATCTGTTTTTCATCCTCACTATCATGGAACATTCGGAATACTTGCTCAGCCATCTCCTCATGCTCTTCCCGAGCCGCTGTCAAATCTGCTCGAAGTTTTTCACTAAGAAGCTTGTATGAGTCATTCTTCTCAGTGAGGCTCCGAACCTCGGCATCATGCTCCTCCCGAATTCGAAGAAAGGCCTCGTGATGCAACACCGAAGCCTGCAAACAAAAGGAGAAACATTAGAATTACCTGGAACTCTATGTGTAAAAGAAGCGGCAAAAGCGCCATCAGAGTTACCCGATTCAAAGCATGTTGGGCCTCGTGGAAGAGACAGGCTGGCCCCACCGCATTCATCACTGATTGATCCTCTTCGGTCACAAGGACCGAAGGTAACTGGTAATCCCCACAGGGAAAGAAACAATTCAGGTATCCGCAGGTACGGAGAGCACTATCTTCCGCCTTCGGTCGGGATCGATACTCGGGGCCGGAAATCGGTCCACCAGTTTATGAATCGATGAAGGCTCGGTAGAACCCGACCACGACGCCTTTTTGGGTACCGACATTCCACCAAAATTAGTAACCTCATCCGAGGCACCTAACTCGAGCCCCTCCAGAAAACTATGGATATCGGCCGACTCCTGAATACCCTCATAGGACCGATCCTCCAATATGACGGCCTCTCGAATCATGGCATTCGAAATCTGAGAGGATCCGCCAATGTCAACAATCCCGAACTCATCCCTTGAAATATCTTCTACTGCCCAAGAAGATCCACCCTCGGTATCCCTTTCTATCATCTTAGGTCGAGAAGGGATAATCTCGGCTTCTTATTGTTCTGGGATTATAGCCAAGGTTCCCTGATTTGCTTCCGCCGAATTGGAAGACTGTTGAATCACAACATTAGCCCGTACGCATGCTAATTCTCCTCTCCTTCTTCGGGCGTGTCCCTTAAATGGCGGACCACTTCCGAAGACAAAACACCAGGGCCCCCCATCGGCTTTCGAGATCTCTTAGCCGGTTTCTTCTTTTCTGAGCTCGGGGAGCCCGATACGTCTTTTCTCTTCCTTTCTTTTACCTGCTTCAGGACAGGAACTTCTTCGCCACCAGATGAGGGCCTCATGACTACATCTTTTTCAAGTCCTACAAAAGGGAAATGGGAGATTTACCATACAAACCGATGAAGAGGCAAGTCGACAAAAATAAAAAAAAAGAGATTTACCATGACTACGGACCTCCCATCGACCCTTTGATAATTCGACCCAAGCACGCTCGGAGTACGGTCTCTGCAGTACCAGACTTTCGACCCATTGTCTAAGATCCGGGATCAGTTCCGATATTCGAGCTATGGCTATGATTAGGAAAAATAGATCAACAAAATAGAAGGCAATCACAAAATCAAAACGGGCAAAGAGAAACGTTTACTCACGGCTCATTTTCCATTTCTCGGGAAATGGCAAGTCATCGGCAGGGATTAGGTCTGAAGTTTTGATTCGAACAAAACGGCCCATCCACCCCTATCCTGGGTCTCGTCTATGCTCGAGAATGGCGCTTTGGTTGCTCGGCGGGCAAGTATGATCAACCCTCCTCGATAAAGTCGGGGACTGTAAAGGCACATAAGGTGATCGAGGCTGAAGATATGCTCCTCGATCTTGCTCGGGAAAAATCGAAGAAGAATCACTATCCTCCAAAAGGAAGGGTTGATTTGGCCGAGGGTCATATCGTACCTCTTACAAATGGCAACGATGACAAGGTCTAGGGGTTCCAACGTGAAAGGATAAGTATAAACACTTAAGAGCCCTTCGACGTGGGTAGTAATTGATTCATTGGGAAATGGAATTACTACGAGTTTATTATCCCAGTTGAATTCATGTATAACTTTATCGAGAGCCTTTTCGGTAATTGAACATTGGTACCTTGGCATCGGCTCATACCGACCCGGTATCGGAGAAGGCTTTTCAATTGTAAAATCATCTACAGTCGAACACCCAATCGGAAGGAATTCCTCAGGGCGGGGCTCTTCCACATCTTCACCACCAGCAGGTCGAGATGAAGAAGCGATCTCTTTTTGTGGAACAATTTTAGACGTTTTTGCTATTTAAAAATTTCGTGAACAAATAATGGAAATATTTTGGTGTTCTAAGGAAGAGTTTGCAGTAAAACTCACAGATTTACAGGCAGAAAACTCAGAAAAGATGAAAAGGAACTTGAAATATTTAGAAGATTGAAGACGCAAAAATAATGAATGGTGGAAGGAAAGGCCATTTATAGGTTGAAGCAATGCCGATTCAATATCAGAAGTGGCCGACCACCGTCTGACACATTAAATGCCTTGGTAAAACCGAACCGATGGGACAGCTATCACATACGTCATGATCGGGATCGATGAAAACGTTAGTATATATCTGATCGAGCTGTTGGGAAATCATGTCGTTTCTCGCCACATCCTTTTTCGAGAAACGAGGGGACTATCTGTATGCGGTCGAAATAGATTTCGGCCTTCCTATGTTCGATCGAGTTCGAGTGGCAAGAAACCGGAGTGGGATTATAGGAGTGAGTTCTGAAGACAGTACAAACGAGCCTCGAGTTCGAAGGCTGCTCGAGGAGTTGGCTCGATAATCTTATCGAGCCCGTGACCAAATCGATTCGCAAGGCATAACTTCGAGGTCGAAAATGCGCCATGCCCATCTCGAAGGTCGAACTCAAGCCAAAACCAAGGGCTCGACCCAGTAACGAGTTCGAGCCAGTATCGAGCTCACAGACAAGAGCCGTTACAACCGCACCAAGAGAGAGAATCTTGACGGGAATCGAGGAAGAGACAAATCATCATGGGTCCTCCACTATATGCTTTATTTTATTATTTTTTGTTATAAATAAAGTAATAACCCTCTATTATAAATGAGGGGATCCTTGTAAGCTATGGCGATACCGAATGCACTATAACAAAAGATTATTTCTCATATACAAAGATATCTCTTTGTACTTGTTTTACTTTATCTTACTCATTCTTTTGGTTCATTAATCTCATTCTCATAGTCAAGAATATACGTATTTCTATCTCTCTATACGATTTGTATCAAAGGGTATCACGTATCTTTAGAACCATATACAAAGTTAATGTTATCTGATTTTTTGGGTAAACAATAATTAATTAAGAAAATAAAATATCTTCTTATATCAGGATTTTTTTGCGCTTG
>AWOL01S0056095.1:3023-18429 GCA_000715115.1 Nicotiana otophora | reverse complement strand
ACATACAATCTCGGAGGGCATCCCGAATCGACATATGATGTGGTCCCAAATGAAGTCTATGACTTCCTTTTCTCTGAATTTCTCGAAAGCCTGTGCTTAAACCCATTTAGAGAAATAATCAGTCATAAACAAAATAAACTAATCTTTAACTGGAGCCGATGGGAGAGGGCCAACGATGTCCATTCCCCATTTCATGAAAGGCCATGGGGACAGGACCGAGTGGAGTAGTTCTCCGGGTTGATGAATCATGGGCGCATGCCTTTGGCATTTGTCGCATTTTCGAACGAACACCCTTGAGGTCAACTGGAAGCACTTTGTTTCCTGGGGCGGCTATGTTGTCAGTTTCGCCATGAAAACTAAGGTCGTTGTCGATGTGTGTGGGTACTGCTTGACAGTTCGACATGCTGATCCTGGAATCAAAAACGCTTACAAGAACAAGTGTAAAGCAGTGTGTGTTATGAAATTAGCACCAGACAATCACTATTATTCTTAGCCCCACGGTGGGCGCCAAACTGTTTACCCTAAAAACGGATAACAATTGAATTTATATGTGGTTTTAAGGACATGTGATTTTACTTGGCACAAACTGAGAAAATATGCAAATTGATATTGAAATTGAATGTAAAGAAAAATAAAAGCAAACCAAATGAGATGTGCAGCTTTGGCCCTCGAGCTAAGTTACCCTCGAAGCAATTGAAATAGCAAATGAGATATGAGCAGAGTAACAGAGTATTGAGAACCTAAAGAAAAGAATATTATATTGCTTTGTATTGCGTCAATATCCTCCTTTACAAATTATTAGACTCCATTTATATAGTAGGGGAGTCCTACTTATGGTACAATTCTAAATACAATAAGAAATCCCATGATTGACTAATTAATCTCTCCTTGATTTGTGCCGTGATTTCCGCCGAGATTCTCCCCCTAATTGCGGCTATAACGGCTTTTTTGTTTCTTGGCTCGATTCTGATCCTGGCCAATCTCAATTTTGATCGGTCTCTGGGTCTTCGAGCTCGATCTTGATCGGTCTCTGGGTTTCGAGCTCGACAACATATACTTCGCACCATGGCTCGATATTACAATGATGAACCTCGGAACATCATGTTCCAATCTCGATTAATCATACGAAAGACAAAACTCGGTTTTGACTGTATATATACCTATTGATCGTACACCTTCTAATACTTTGAGTTTAGAATTCTTCTCAACTTTTTTTATTATGATTTTCTCCTTGAGAACAGTTGCCTCGTCGATTTATCTCCTCGTTCATGTTTTCTCTGGCACTCTTATTTTATAGCTTATGGAAACATAGGCTCTTCTGGTTTTCATCAGTGGACTCATCCATATTGTTGATGATCTAAAAGTCTTAATCGAAAGACAACTAGACAACTAAGCACATAATTAATGTATGTATTATTTGAAGTAACACACACAGTTTTCCATTTTTCCTATTCGGTTTGAACTCAAAGAAATGGAGGTCTCTAATTAGAATCTATTTAATCAACATAAAGAGATATTAGTAACGGTTATTGATCAAACAAATTTGTATAGAATGGAAAAACGATGGAGTATTTGAATATGAAGGTGTGCTAGTGAACAAGGTGAAAATACAACGTTAACAATTTCATCAAATCATATTCAAGAGTAAAAATGAAATAAATCATGCTCATGACAACTTGTTCAAGATAATATCAGTACTCATGACTTGTGAATTTTAATCGTTCCGCATTTTGGTTCACTTATCCCACCAAAACTTGCCTTTCTTTGTAGCTGGTTTCTCTTGTGTTTTTTTTATCTCCACAGAAGAAGCTTCAGGTTTTGGATCCTCCGGAGCTGATT
Source organism: Nicotiana otophora (assembly GCA_000715115.1). NCBI lineage: Eukaryota > Viridiplantae > Streptophyta > Magnoliopsida > Solanales > Solanaceae > Nicotiana > Nicotiana otophora. The sequence goes on along the minus strand of AWOL01S0056095.1, from coordinate 16,590 downwards.
TCTCTTCAATTTTCTTCTCTTCAGTGGCTGGTTTTTCATCTGCAGGAGTAGTCTCTGTTTCTGGTTTTACTTCCTCTACTGTTGTCTCTGCAGGAGCTTCTTCTGCGGCTGCTGCTTTCTCTTCATCTGCTTTATTCTCTACAGGAGATGGAATGCCCTCCAATGATGGTTTTACTACTTCCTCCACATTCTGCTCGACCGGAGTTTCTGATTTTACTTCCTCTATTTTCTTCTCATCAACACAAGTAGCATCAGCTGTCGCAGCATCATCGACAACCTTCTCAACTAATTCTAATTCTTTCTTGGCCTCCGATGGTACTGATGTATCCTCTTTCTCTTCTGCCGACCCCTTCCCCTCTTCATTCTGGACCATTAATATGGTTAGACGTATCACAAATTGTATCACATCCATTCTATTTTATATGTCACTCTTTTTACTTCTTAAGAGTTACATCTTATCATGTTTTAAAACCTTTTCATGTTATACATTTATCATATATCTTTAATGACATGATCTTATAATTATAGAAACGTCTTATCATATTTACGACCAGAAGGTCGAAAAATACTTTAGGTATGTTTAAAAGCACTATTTCATTTTTTTTTTTATGTAACTTCATTCAGGCCATTACTAACAAGAACTAACAGAGCCTTTCTTCTCAAGGATTATCGCAAGGCCAAAATAAGGTGGTATATGGTCAATGCACAAAAATCACCTCTATCATGATCGGATCTCTTTATATTTAGATCAAACAAAAGTAGTCTTGGGCATGAAAGTTTCACGTCTTCCATGTGGCATAAAGGAACTCCACAACCAAAATTTTATAAACCAAACCCGTTAGAAATTATTGAAAAAAAGACCCAATAGAAAGTCTTTATATAACTTTTTCAACATTTCATGTAAGATCATATTTGTATTCTATAAGAATATTGAAGCTATGTTCAAATGATGTTTTTTGTCTACTTATAATTTTACGTTTCAAATGATGTTTTGTTTAACAGAAATTAAGTAATATTCCTAAGTATTAAATAAATAAAAAATTATTCAATTCATATAAACTTCCCTTACTAAATATGTGAAAGGTCAATGATCATCAACAATCACGGTGATATGAATTGCACCGCAGGATATAAGTCAATTAACAAAATATTAGACGTCGAAAATATGAATTAAAAAAGGGAGATAGAAACTTATCACTCATACTTTTTATTTATATCAGAATCTTTCCGTTTTATTTTGTTAAAAAAAATGATTATATTTTTGTATTTAAAAACTCTAGTACTTTAAATTTCTTATCTGTTATAACATATCATATTTAAAACTACATTCTAATTGTTTGTTGTATATGTATATATTCTCAAACACCTCTATATAAATGAAATAGAGAGAGTATACATTTCTGGTATTATACAACAGAAACGAAGAGAAATAAAGAGAAACATAAATAGATTGGGCATTGAAATATGAATACATACTTTGAGCAAGTTACTTAGAGATGGAATTTTGTTGGCATCATCATCCGCCATGACACCCTCTTCCTTCTTCACCTCTTCTTCAGCCGCAACCGTAACATCCTTGGCAGAGACATTTTCTGGTGCGACTTCTGGGGCTTCACCATTCAACACATTAGGCTTGCTAGCACAGGCGCCCATTCTTTCCCTCTCTAAAGATGTTTTCTTTTTTCTTTGCTCTGAGAGAAAACTGAACCCCGAGAAGAGAGAGAAAGAGGAGAGAGGAGAGGATGGTCAGATAGAGAGAGATCAGAGACTGAGAGAGAAGGTGGGAACGAAAAGTTTAGGAATACAGAGGTTTTATAGGGTGGGAAGCCAATGCATGCATTCATTGTCCCATTTCGCACTTCTACGGTGCAGAGGAAATTTCTCTCCACCTAGATTTTTCTTTTCCTGAGCTTGTTTCTAGTTTTAAAATTATTTTATATCCCTATTCTATATTAAAAAGTCACCTGATAATGTCATAAATGGGAATTATGTTTTAGTGAAAAACAAACTCACCACGTAAATTTATATGATGACGACAGATGTCATTGGAGTTATTACGACAAAGAAGAATGACGCATTCAGAAGATGTAAACAACATTCTCGGGTTTGTTCGTGTGTCTATTAGCTTCGGGGTTAAACATAAGAGAATAGCCACGAGACTGATGATCAGTGGCAGATCCAGGATTTTAAACTCATGGGTGCTCGTCAATTAAAATTTCAAAAGAAGAGGGAAAAATAGTTTAGTTATGGGTGCTCACTCAATATTTATCTAAATATTTTTATAATTGCCTATGCAAATTTACTAAATATGGTCAAAGGTAATGGGTGCTTAACACCCACAAGTTCCTATGTAGATCCGCCACTGCTGATGATTAAAGTCATTAATAGCTATGAATATGAAAAAAATAAGTCAATCCCGGATTACACACAATTTGCTATTATTATCTCAATTATTACAAATCAATCACGTACGCACAATTACTGGAATAAATGATTGTGACAGGAAGGCATTAAACATGGCAAATGGTTACAAATAATAGTAGTACTATTTATATCTCCCTTCCATATTTTGTATCCCATCGAAATTCTACTAAGTCATATTATCAATTATAGAATTCTCCTAATGTTCTCTATTATTGGAAGACTATTTATTTCCTACCGGAGAAATGCTACAATCATCAATAAGATTTATATTTTTTTTATTCTCTCAATTTATTTCTTTATTATTATTTGTTCACTTCTCATTTCAATTGTACTTGAGAAGGTGAAATAAATCGGTTGTTAGAATCCGAAATATTTTATTTAATTGCTTTGACTATAAAAACTATTTTTTGGATTAACAGTTTGGTCCCTTACTCAGCAGAGGAATGGATAAGGGGATCTCCTCCAAGAAATTTACCTACACATTCTCCACAATGTCCACGTGATAACTCACCCGTCAGACCTACTAATCATAGTATCGAGCAGTGAAATGAAAGACAATTAGGTTTGTAGGATGAGTTGAAGCAATTCATTACTCAGCATATTGGAGAGGTATTGCAAGCCTTGAATGGAAATGCACCAAGCAGTTCCAATTCCACCGTCAGTTAACACAACCACAGAAAATCCCAAACAGTTCAGGAGCAGGAGATTAAGGTACGCCAAGTAATCCTGATTTACAAAATTTAGTTCTAACCTTGCAAAAACAGCTCAAGAAATAAAATTAGTGAATAGAACAAATACCGAGAGTATCGCCAATAATAAAAGATGTAGAGATGGAAAAATATTCACAACAATCATAGAAACCTAGCGCAGTACCATTTCCCATACAAAACAATATTCAAGATACCAGATATTCTGAAATACGATGGAACCGTGATACGCAAGACCATGTCACCGCATTTTTAACAGGAGTCAAAGGCAATGATGTAACTAAGCAAGAAATATAGTTGGTGCTGGTAAAAAAATTCGATGAAACCCTTACAAAAGAGGCATTAACATGATATTCTCTCTTACATGAAAATTCAATTGACTCGTTTGCTGAGATTGCAGATTTATTTATTAATGCACATTCGGGAGCCCAAAAAGTAGAGAAACGAATGGAGGACATTTTAAAAATACAACAAGGAAGCACATAATTATCAAAATATTTGTGAAACATTTCCAGTGAGAAAGAATACTGCTACCTCTTATACCTGATAATTGAACAGTAATAGCTTTTGCAAGAAACTTAAATGAAAGAAGTTCAGAAGCTACGAGAAGGTTAAAGTAAAGTTTTCGAGAATTCTCACCAACCACTTGAAATGATGTCCATAACATGTACAACACGATGCTTCGAATAGAGGAAGAGATAGTGACTCAACCAAAGGTGGAAGTTAGGTTCGGGCCTATAAGATTAGAGTCAGAGCAATGAAATACAAACAATAGGTATGAACCCTATATCGAACGTGCAGAGCGAGATCAGAAACTAGAACACGCATGATTTGACCAAAGGTCAAGGTAAGAGAGATAAGTTCTTCTTCACGGGCTGGAAAGGAACGGGAAGTAACGAGATATAACGACCATAGTCGCAGACCAAAAGTAGTAGATTATAATTTTAATGTAAGTACTTCTAAATTAGTAGCAGTATCATGGAAAATGAGAGATACGGTACGGTGGCCAAGAGAGATGAGGTAGACCCAAGCAAAAGAAGTCAGGAGTTTTGATGTGAATTCATATGATCATGGGCATAGAATTGCGGATTGTGGGCTTTTACAAGGAGAAGTCGATTACTTATTGAAGATCGATTTCCTTACTGATATCTTTAGTGAGAAGGGTAAACATGCTTACATGAAGAATAGAGAGGAACCATCGAAACCTTCATCACCAAAAAGGACAGTGAACGTCATAATCAGAGGTGAAGATGTCAATGGGGTAACATACACGGCGGCAAAGAGAACATCTAAATTATCTGTAACAGATGGAAAACGCATTCAACAAATCCTAGAGGCGAAGAGCATAACATTTGACAATGAAGACATAGATGGATTGTTCATACTCTACAATGATGCATTGGTAATTTCTTTACTTATTCATGATACTAATGCGAAATGAGTTTTGATTGATATAGGTAGTTTAGTAAATATTATACCACTACAGATGGTTAATGAAATGCAGGCAATGGATCAGATAATACCCAAAGCTTAATCTCTGTCGGGGTTCGATAATTCAAGTGTAATGATCAAAGGAGAAATTATGTAATCAACTTTTGTAGAAGGACTGGTGAAAGACAATAAATTGCAAGTGGTGCAAGACAATATGGCTTATAACATAATTTTAGGTAGACCATGGATTCATGAGATGGATGCAATACCCTCAACATTGTATCAAGTTATCAAATTCTCATCACAGTGGGGAGTTCGACATATTAGGGGAGATCAACGAGCATCACGTAAAACAAATATGGTGGTTGTTGCAAGTGGAACAACCAATGATGGAGAAGAAAAATAGTAATTATAATGCCAAGTTGAGGAAACTGCTGAGCCCTCAGCAATCGCAGTATCAGACATGGGTATTGCAGCTGATACAGATGGAAGGCCTAATGTAATCTAAGAATCAGAGAAAAATAATATAATCAAAATAACAACGGAGGAGCTAGAGATTATAATCCTATTCGTCCATTGTCCTGAGAGAAAAGTTTACATTGGAAATTTTTTTAGCTCGGGGCTAAAACGTAAGTTAATTAAATTATTATAAGCCAACTCTAATTGCTTTGCTTGGTCACATTCAGAGATGACAGGAATATCACTGAAAGTAATCACTCACTAACTTAATGAAGACCAATCTCACCCTACTGAAAAGCAAAACAAGAGGAAACAAGGTGCTTTAAAAAATCAGGTAATATAGGAAGAGGTAAGTAAACTCTTAAAAATCGGTTCAATTCGTGAAGTTATATCCTGATTGTCAACCAAATATTGTTGTAGTTCCACAAACGAATGGTAAATTACGAGTACATGTAGCCTATACCGATTTTACAAAGCATGCCTTAAAGATTCGTTTCCTTTACTACATATTGATCAATTAATTGATTCTATTTCTGGCCATGAGCTTTTAAGTTTTTTAGATGTTTATTCTGGATAAAATCAAATTAAAATAGATCGCGAAGACGAGGAATAAACCCCTTTCATTACAGACAGGGAGACTTATTGCTACAAGGTTATGCCATTTGGTCTAAAGAATGCTAGAGCCACATATCAAAAATTAGTAACCAAAATATTCCAAGAATATTTAGGGAAGACTATGAAAGTACACATCGACATGTTAGTGAAATCAACACAACCAGAAGATCATCTTGAGTATTTCAAAGAAATATTTGCAATTCTTCGAAATTACAACATGAAATTGAATCAAGAGAAATGTGCATTCGGTGTTGCGTTAGGTAAGTTTTTAGGCTTCCTTGTTTCTAACAGAGGGATCAAGATGAATCCAACTCAAATTAAAGCTATTGAAGAAATCTCGGATGTACTTACAAAGAAAAGGTGTCACACCCTGTACTTTCATGTTAGAACGCTTCTTACGTGAATCAATATGATTCGGATATTTTAAGGATCTTTACAAAGATAATGATTGGTTAAAACAAGTGTTAGGGGAGTATCGGGAGGGTTGAAGGCTAAATGAATCAAAAATATTATAACCCGTACTTTTGGGATAAAACTAGGAGTGCTTAATATGCTAAGGAGGTGGTATTTTAAGTTACTTGAATCATATAATATTCGTATGTTAAGTTTTGAAGTCAAACAAGTTGTAAAACCAAAGTCTGTAAAAGTTATTGCAAGTTATGTTCATAATTTAACTGAAATTTGGGTCTAATGTCACTGAGCTTTTCACCCAATACACTTATAGTAACGGGGTGATCAACCCACCAAATTAAAGGTATACGAGTCTAGTTCCTAAATCATTAAACCATTCATCAATACAACATCGGAGTAGGGAGATATTTGCTTGCGAGACTGCACAGGCAGTCCCTTTTTAGGACCCACTTAGGCAGTGACCGACCTTTGAATATTTTAAAGTGGTTGGAAGGTTCATTTCTGGTTATTTTTCGGCCAAAATTCATCCTCTCACTCTCCTAAGACTTATCAACAGTTCCCTAAGGGTTCAAGGTGAAAACCAAGTGGTTATATCCAAATCCAACATCAAAAGTTAGCTAAGATGAAGAATAATACCTCTATAATGTTGTGGTGTGATTAAGGGGTATTGTAAGTTAAATAAAGCTTGGGTTCCAGGTTGTTCTTACTGGTTGAGGTAATTATAATATCCTCTTGCTTGTGCTTAAGCTTATGTATATGTTGGTTAAGTTGTTTGGATGAAAAACTACAAGATAATACTTGAATTGGTATAAGATATTATTGTCTCTTGTTGGACTTTTTTGGAGTGGTATATATGGCTTCTTGTGATAGGAAATTATGGGAAATAGCTTGGTTGTGATATTTCTTTTATCATTATGCTTATCTATTTGTTGGTTGTATGGATGAGGTTATAAGCTAGAAGAAGAAATGGCCACATAATATTTGGAAGTTGTTCATGTTGTTGTTACCTCTTGTTGGGGCTGTTTAGTGTTGTTGTGAAAATAGATATAAGGTTGGAAAACCTTTACATAAACTTGTCTTTATGCTGGATATGTCATTGTATTGAAGTAAAGGCGTAAGAAGGGTAAAGGGGTTTAAGTTGGGTTCTGTCCGATCTTGTCGCTCATCGTGTTAACTATTAATTCGCTACTAACGTTTATGTACATGTTACCACGTAGATTGAGGTGCGTTGCAATCTGTTGGAATTATGATTGTTGAGGCAAGATTGGCCAAGGTAGGTTAAGGCACTTTCTCTCCTTTTTTTTTCATGATTCTAAAAGAACGAAACATAAACGAATGTTACTTATACCGACTCTACTCTTAGTAGTTTAGAAGCTTATGTGTTTGTCGTCCATGATGTATTTCTGATCTATTGTATTTATCTTTGACTCTTAATGAAACATATATTGATGATGTTAGTCCCATAATCTATTCGGAGGTTTACCGATCATAAATCACTCCGAAAGGTTCAAGATGTCTTTTCATGTGTCACTCATGCATTATATATACATATATGTATTTATTTTATGACACTGAGTCGGGTACGTGTCACGACCCAAACCGATGGGCCATCACGGGCACCCGGTACCTTACTCAACCGAGTGACAATATAATGTATCTCTTCGTATTATACTATCATAGATGACTGAGCCGGAGAGGCTGCCGTGAGATAAGTAGAATACAACACGAAATACCAACTTATACATAAGACATACGAGCCTATAAGACCAATGTGATCCATTATATACTTAAAACATAGGCCGTACAAGTATCCGTAAATGACATCTGTCTACAAGCCTCTAAGAGTACATAAATATCATAAAGGTCGGGACATAGCCCCGCCATACCAATCAACACATGTCCTAATCATACTGACCAAATAGCAACTCCGGATCAAATAGAGTGCACTAGCATCTTCCGTTGAGCTAATAGCCTACTTGGAGGACTCTCGACCTGTCTATCGGGATCTGCGGGCATGAAACGCAGTGTCCCCAGGCAAAAGGGACATCAGTACAAATAATGTACTGAGTATGTAAGGAATGAAAATCAGTAAACCATAGGCACGAGAAAACTATAGAGTAAAAGACTCGACATGTATGTCTAAATAACTTTGTGAATCATTAATATTTATAATGTCATGCATATGCATATAAATGTCATACCAAGCATGGGTATATGCATTCATAACATCATCAAGCCTCTGAGGGCATCCCATCATATCATTTCGGCCACTATGGGTAAATCATCAACGTATACTAGCTGATCAGGTGGTGGTGTGTATATAACGCCGTAATCTTTTCCATATCCCATATACATATAATATACATATATACGCGTATATAACACCATCTGATCATGGCTCAATGTAAATGAATATAATACATGAGAAGTACGTCAATAAAATCTTTCGGAGTGTCATAAGACCATTATACCTTTGATTAATATCATGAAGTAAGCTTTATTAACTTACGTATTTTCTGAGACCCATGAATAGATGATAGAATAATAGGACACATGGGGAATCAAGAACATAAGCATCGCTAGCATTTCTATGAATAGAGTTATTTATAGAAGTTGTGCATTTACTCGTTTATATCGTATGTATCATGCCAAAAGGAAAGAAAGGATAGCCTTAACATACCTGAACCGATTCTCTTGATAATTTCTCTAACACACGTCTTGTGACAACACGTAATGGCGGATCGTAGTAGGAAAAAATCCGTGTGATATTCTTGAATTCTTGAATTCTTGGGTGAATATCCATTTCCTAACATTCTGATATAAGACCTTTATTTAAGAGTGGATATGTGAGTGACTCTTTCTTAAAAAAATAGATATGTGGCTCATGTTTTGAAGAATATGATCTTTGCTTTGAAGCTTTTTCCTCCGTAAGCTTCAAGCTTATGTATTTCCCTCTTAACTTATGTATATTAATCTCTTATCTTTGAGATTTATGGGCCCCGCCCTTTTGTGATGTTTAAGCCACAAAATCTTCCAAATGTGCCCCCTATTTTATGGACTTAAGAGCCACAATCCATGGCTTTGTGGGCTGCCACGATTTTGGCTTTATAAAGATTATCCAATAACTTAATTAAGCTTATCCATAAATCCTTAATTAATTTATTAATCTCCCACTAATCAATAATACACATAATTAGGAATTATCTCAAATTACTTAAAATACTATTCACTTTTAGCATACTTTATACACCTTACTATTATGGCCATGTGGTACCTTGTATGGCACTAGTCCATAAATACCGGTATTTTAGCTCGGGCCGTATTTTATCCCAAAATATCAAACTTCGACGAAATTTATTTTCTTTGATTTGCTTACCCTCTCACCTTCACGAATTTACTTATCACTTGTTTGAAATAGCATAATCCTTATAATCTCAAAATAATCTCATTCCCGAACTTGATTAACTTACGACGAAGTTTTAACGTACGAAAATGCAAAATGTAACATCTGATTTCAAAGCTTACATTAATTTACTTATGGTATACTTCCACGTACGAAAACATGGGGTGTAACATCATTCCCCCCTTTGAAACATTCGTCCTCGAATGTTGACTGATGCACTTATCATTATCATAACTTATAGCTCTTGTGAATATTTTAGTACTCTCATTGCCATCTAGGTAACTGTGCTATGAATAAATTCAAAGGCCATGGCATTTTTTCCTTTAGGCCTCTTTCCCACACCACGACTTGTGGTTGGAATCCTTCCAATCTCATAGCTGTTTCTACCTTCTGTCATGCAGCCTCTACGACTCTGACCTTATAAGTGTTCCTATGCGACTCTTCTCTCCTTTTTTCTCTGGCTTTTAACCAATCTCTAGGCCTCACTTTGTAAATATATACAGAGCTTGATAAGATGTCCCTCTGGGCATCTATGGATACATTGAAGTTCTTCGCTTGGTACTTTGTTGAACTCACGGATATTGTTATACCTTATTTCATAGATCCATTTATCCATCCGTACAAATTTACTACCATAACTCTTACTTTGATTTATCGTTACTGAGGTCTGCTACCAAACTCCAGGTTACTCTCATTGCTTATCCTATATGTATAAATCTAATTCCTTTAATACTTATTCATTACTGTTCATCTTAAGAATGATGGTCTAATCTCGTCTCATACTTTGTAACTTTTATCCATCTATTGTTGATTCACCTCAATATTGATCTATAATCTACCATTGATAACTTGACCTTTTCTGTAACACTGCCGCTAAGGCTCACATCTCATTGGGGAACATCTGAAGTGATTATACTGATCCACCTAGAGGCGATATCATGCTTCCGTAACCGTATTTCATAGTATCCCAATGTGATTCACCTTACGTGGGTATTTTAATCCTGTACAATTCATGAAATGATTACTCAATCGCAGGCCCAAACATCATCCTTCATTTATTGCAATTACACCTTCATTCTACTACAATGGCAGCATTCTATCTCTTCTAAATGCTACTAGTCTTAGACTCCTCTGAGTTCATTCAGGCTATACTGAGCTTTCTATAACTTAGAGAGACCATCAGCTCTCTTGTTTTCATGGGCTTAATCCCGAGGACTTATCCATTTTCGTCACCTTCTCACTTGCCTTTTCTTATCCTTACTCTTGACTTCCTAAAACCTTGTTGCTCTACCATACTTTAGCTTGCGACCTACACATATCTATTAATGCTACTCGCAACCTTCCTTCAACTTCCTTGTACCATAGATTTCCTTATGTTATTCTGGAACATCAAGCGATACATCACATCATCTAAATCTCTTCTTTATTCTCTTAACTAGGCCTCTCAGTACTTAGAAACCATAGGCTGGAAGATATGCCACTGACGATACCACTATCATTCCTGAATACTGAATCCCCGCGCTTCTAGCCTTCTATCCGAAGTGTGCACTGTTCGCAACCTTCTGCATTTGAGTATCTCGTACGTTATTCACCTTTACCTTACTTACCTTAAAATCTCGCATCACATCTTCTATGTTTTCATGACCTCACTTTAACATGGGTATAATTCACATCCACAACTTGAAGCTCTATTATAATACTTGCACCTCTGGTGCATACACAATCAGGTGAGAGCTTCACACTGACTTCTTATGAGGCTGGTACTCTTCTGACTGGCTTTATCGTAGAGCCGTTATAGAATATGCATATTGTATTATCTCTCTTGTACCTCTGATATTTAAGAGTGATCCTGCAATATTCTCAATCATGATTTCTATAATTTTCTGGGTCTAATAATCAGACTCCTGATTTACTTCGTTGATGTAACTCTTTAGTTTCCTCTTCCTTCTGATTAGCCTTTATGTAGGCTTAAGCTATCTTCCCATTTGTGGCTCTTGATATTATTTATTACTTTAGCTTTTCATATACGCTATGGAATATCCGGGATACCATCATCTAACAATTCAATCCCTTGTCTATGACCTGGACTCAATTATTTCTTTTAACTTGTACGAGAGTCTTCTACAGCTGTATGATTGTCAACATACATGCTACATGAATAATACTCCAAAATCTTAAGTGCTTCCATAACGTAACTCACTCTGGATCACTGATCGAATAATTCCTTTCATTCCTTCTCAACTTTCTTTAAATGTAAGCAATTAATTTTCCTGATCGTTTTGCCACTTGTTACATGCATACTTAGCTTATCTTAGTTCCCACGCATGCCGAAATTTTCGTGCAACTCATATGATCTCGAATATTACTTTTGATTTTTCTTCCTGTTCCTCAGCCACGGAAGGTGCCACTTTCTCATGAAGTGCATACAATGTTGTAGTGAGACTATTTTTACATGACCATTATTTCCTCTTTAGGTCACTATGCTTAGGTTGAAGCCTTCTTCCTTATTTTCTTAACTAGTCTTTTGTTGTATTACTTAGGGAAGACTTTCTGACTCTTGTAAAGCTGCGACCTTATTACATCGTATACTTGACGGAATTTTTTTTGATGTTCTTCCTCACCTATAATTATCTGTAGTTACTTATTTCCACGCCCTTGTGCTTGTAGGGTAGCTCCTGAACTGAAGTTTTGACTGTCTTCCCAGTGAGACTAACTTTTATTTCCATAACATTCATACGGTACCTTTAACTGCCTCAACTTGTATCTGAATATTTCTCAAGGGTCACGATGTCGTATCTGCAAGACAGAATTCCCATGTGGGGGTTCACTATGTTTATCTTGCATGACCTATTGATTTGTCTGTAACCTCTTGTCTAGACATAACTAGACTCTTCCTGAATCAACTACTAACTGCTCGTTGGTCCATTCTCATGTCTGTATTCCACGTAATCCCTCTTCGGTTATTCCCTTTGTCTTAACTTACGTCTCGCATTGGCTCCTTATTTATCAATAACATCTCGGGTAGGAACCCTTACTTCCTTTCCTTGACATCGTGTTTGCATAATATTCTGGAATCGTAGAATATCTGTAGGATTTGAATCAGTGCAATCTCATCCCTTTTCTCATTTTTATCGCACTCTTCCTTTACCATTCCATAGCTACCAGTACCGCTTAATTCTGACTTAATACTATATCACTCCATATTCCCCCCTTTAGGGGAGTACTAAGATTTAGTGCTACGATCATCTATGTATACATGTTTTTACCTCTCATCTTTGGCGTATTTCCACATCAACGATGATCCTAACTCGCCTCGCGGTAATCCTTATGTACCAAGGATAACGAAATTCCTTACTCGTGAGGGCGAAACTTAGTGTAACTGGCACATAGAGTCCCTTAAGCTTAACTGTGCTCGCCTTGCTTGCTCTAGGGAAGCGTCTTCCTGAATGACCATTCTTTGAATTTCGTGTGAATCTTCTTCTGTTGTCCATTCTATTATCGCCAGAACGCAATATGAAATTCTCATGATGCCGACCATTATCAAATCACTCAGTTCGAGTTCATGTTTAGTTTACCTTGTTCACCAGTCCATGCTGATTTCTATTACTTTAGGGTCTAACGTTTCTTTCTAAAAGTCGCGTTGGAGTCACAAACGTATTTCTCGAAATGAGGATATGACTTTATGGCCTATATTCTTTTTTGCCTCAAGGCCAGTCACCTCTCGTCTTTTCCTTCACTTGACTATAGACTCTGTAATACTGTCATTTATTTTGTCTACCGTTGTCATCCATGTATCACATCTTACTCATAATGCTTCATTAACTCTCTTCTTATTTCCCGCTAACATTGATGTCTATCACTTTATTCTGAAAACTCGAACAAGATATTCTTTTGCTTTTAGCTCCCCTTGCTCCATCTACTGGATCTTCGGTTTGCCTAACATTCTTTCTCTACTAGGGACGGGAGCCATACTAAGGTAATATTTATCCCTTCAAGGCTTCCAGTGCCTATCTTTATAGTACTCATATCTAGCTGTACTATTTTAGAGTGCACCATCTGGGTGTCTCACAAGGAGATCTATTACCACATTTGCAATATCCTTCGGAAATGTCAACTA
>AWOL01S0056080.1:8012-21362 GCA_000715115.1 Nicotiana otophora | reverse complement strand
ATGTATAGATAATACTCTCATACCCATGAAACATACTCCTAATCAACCATCTTCTACACAAATTCGAAATTAAAAACTAGGGTATGGAACCTTACCTCTTAGGTGAAGAACTTGTGGGTTTTCCTTGTTAATCATCCAAGATTTGAGAAAGACTTGATGAATAATTAGCCTATGGTTTCCTCTCTCTCTAAAACTCTCTCCCTTCTCTCTAAAACATCAGAATATTTGCTAAAAAATGACCCTTTGTGTATATTTAACGAAGTTTGGTCGGGTTTTAAAAACCCAAAAATGAAGCTCCAAAATAGGTTTTGCGATCGCATAATGAATATGCGGACCGCATATCGGTCGCATAATTAGAGACCAAAACGACCAAAAATCTGCCTGTGTCTGCGATCACTATGCGGTCCGCATAACTGTTATGCGATCGCATAATATACCACAGAATAGTTATGCAGTCGCATAGTCGACCACATAATTGCTTTCAGACTGACCCTCTCCTACCTCACTTCTGCGGCCATCATGCGGCCCGCAAAGTGATTCTGCAGTCACATAATGGACCGCATAAACATATTCTTTTAGCCAAAAAAATTTCTTTATTATCCGGTGCATTGTTCAACCCAAAACTCATCTAACATGTATACCTACTCCGGCACCACAAAACCTTAAATTCATTTGCGAAATTTTACGGGGCTTTATACTTAAATACTTCAAATTTTTTTTTTCTGGGGTGTTATATTACTGAAGAAACACACCCAACCTACAACATTCCCAGTTTTTGCAAACTGGTCTANAAAACCTTAAATTCATTTGCGAAATTTTACGGGGCTTTATACTTAAATACTTCAAATTTTTTTTCTGGGGTGTTATATTACTGAAGAAACACACCCAACCTACAACATTCCCAGTTTTTGCAAACTGGTCTGGAATGATTGTCATTTTCTTTGGATGATGACTAGCTATGTAGTCATTCAGTGGCCTATGTAGAAGCTCCTGTCGATAATCTCCCCTCAGAAAGTGTTCTAGCAGCAAAACTTGTAATAGGAGATTACAACCCTCGAAATGTCCGAACCCATGTTTGAATCGATCTAGTGCATGGTACATCTCGGCTAAGATCATAGGGATGATAGTGTATTTCTGCCCCTCGATACCCTCAATCACAGTCCTGGCGACCATCATAAGTAGGGGTGAATGGTCATTCTTTGGATCAGAAAGATCAACAAACCCAAGAAACAGACTATGAAGACATAGTCCCGATAGTGTACCCATCCCATAGAGGTAATGGCTAGCTCCTCATGATGCAAGCGATATAATTTACTGTGCCCATATCTCCCATAGATTCAAAGGGGATGTATGATTTCTTCAGGCAGACCAGTTCGTCGTTCTTCTTAAAACCCAATATTTTCAGAAAACCGCATGGGGTGCGATTTTCTGGCACCAGTAGACCCGGACTATCCCATAATATCTTGGAGAAACCCCTTATTTCTTCCAGAAGAGGAGTCATTTCTATATTGCCAAATCATAAAACAACTCACTCTCTTTTCATCCTAGAATATGGGGCTGCCTCAATTACTTCCCCATTGGGTCAAATATTCAGCAAAGATAGCAAGTTACCCAGTACTCTCCACACGTGATTTTTGTCGCATAGTGCAAGGTCATTCCACTAGTCAATTAGCAGAGGCGGGATATTCTGGACCATACCAAATCTTGGGATTTCGTTCTTCATTTTCTGCAAACAAATAAAAGTTAGCCCTTTCCCCCTCCAGATTCGACTATTTATGGATTAACAGTTAACATATCAGCATATTTTCTCCAAGCAATGCACATAATATGATGGTGTCCTTTGGGATTATGAAATCCCTTTGGACTTTGTAAAAGGTTTACCTATGAGGGTCGATGCGTCAATGACGTTTCAATCCATACTAGGTTTAGCATGATGCATGTACATTTCAAATCAGAGTGTGGCTTCGAGAAGGGTCTAGACTGGTACTATCAAATGGTCTATATGAGAGGGAAAGGCATGGGTCCATTGACTGCACCCCTGATCGACTAGTCTACTGCTAATAAGCCTTTTCAATTTAAAAGGGTATTTTTAGGAAAGTGTGAACACTCATCAATCACCGCTATGTTGATAATAAGCACGAGTGGAGTATGATGTTGAAAGCATGATTTATGTTAAAATAGTAACACATTGCCAGATATTTGCATGATGAAAGCACGTAAAAATAATAAATAATAAGATAAAGATGAATAGTAGAAAGAAAATAAAAAAGGAATGACAAAAGAGAGAAGTCAGTTTAGCTCATGAAAATGTGAAAGAACGTAATTAAATGAAGCAAATAGGGAGATAGGGACAGGAGAGACATGATATAGCACTCTTAAATAAGGTTAAATAAATAGGGAGGGGATGTACATGTAATAGTAGTTTAAGCAAATAAGGGAAATAGGAAGGGGATGTACATGTCATAGCAGTTTAAGCAAATAAGGGAAATAGGGAGGGGTTGTACATGTCGTCAAATAATCCATTAATCCACATAAGCGAACACTTCATTATGGTAAGAGCCTAAGTATATCCCCAGTAGAGTCGCCATGCTGTCGTGCCCTGTTTTCTCACGAAAGTGGTTTTCAACATGTGACAACTCTTTAAAGGTTATTTAAAGAGAATAGTCGCCACCTAACTATTGTAAGGTGCGTTAGGGCACCTATTTGCAAATAACTCTATTTTAACTAGTTTGTGTCACCAAAGATCAGGTCAGAGCTCAAATTACCTCAAAGAGAAGGGGTTACTCTTCGAGGTCCACAACTGTAGGTCCCGGCCGAAATTAGGCTATGGGATTATTGTATTGTAATTGTCCTATGTGATCATATAAATTAAAGGAGAGCAGGGAGTCCAAATAACTAATTAAATTATAAGATGAAACAAGCAAAAATAGAGATTGCACATATGAAAGAAGTATCTTATACATTAATAAGTTATTGGTACAATCTTTTGAGAACTACAAGATACATCCTAGTTCAATCTATGTTCAAAGAAACAAGTGTACAAGTAGTAACCATATATTGGGGTGTCCTAAGTTTATTAACCTAAAGGATCACCCTGTGCAACCTAAATAATACTTCGCAACTCTCTTATGTATAAGGGTTGCTTATATTATTCAGCGGACACATACTATCATCTCCTGCTATCCAATTACTATATTGAAGTTGATTACCTAAAGCGTTCTAGTTCAATTCTAAGTCGCGTCCAACGCGTGCTTACCCTCCCTATGCCTATGGTCCAAGAGGCTTTTGGACCTACTATGTTGGTGGTTCTAGACTTCCCTTAGACTGCTCAAAATGAAAAAACTAAGTGTGCACAATCAAAACAAATAGGACTTCACATAAGTAACACAGAATGACTCAAGTTCACCTCCTCATACAGACTCGTGTGCACGCAACTAATTAGACGAACAATTGTTACTCATATTGATTGAGTGCAAAATTAGATAGACGGGCAACTATAATAGCAAGGCTTGTTGGAATTGTAACATGTTAAGTTGTTCAAACCTTATAGGCATGGTTTCTATGTGATTGAACGTTTCAACAGTTAATGTAGAGTCATATAGGTAGCATTTCTAGTTGACCAAACTAAACGATGAAACTACTTTAAAACACAATTCTGTAGAATGATCTTGTTGCCATGCTTTCTAGGTGAATAATAGTATCAAATAGACAAGTTTTATAAACGACTCATATCTGGGCAGCGAAGTTACTGAAAGTGCTGGTTTGCTTGTTTATCCCTATAGTCATGCTTTCTAGGCGGACACATAATTAAAGGAAAATATCAACAATAACAACTTTGATTACTTGAGTTGAAATCCTATAGACATGATATCTAGTAATTGAAAGAAATATACCAAAACGAGCAGCTTCAATTATTGCATTGACATCCTATAGACAAGGTATCTTTGTGTTGCAATGAGGCATCAACAACAGGTTTAATTTTAGCTCCTATAGGCATTCTTTCTAACATTAGTTTAGCCCTAAGTCATGTTTTCTAAGTGAATAGGCGAATTAATCAGCATATTGTACAAATAACTCCCAAACAATGGGGCATACAAGCAAACAAAATAGTTAAAGCCCTTTAGACAGGTTTTCTACCCATTTATGCAAGAGAATAAAGTTTCCCAGCCCCCCACTTTCACCAATTCCCCCATTATTCGTTATTATAATATAGGCCCAAATGAAATAATACAAACCCAAGTATGACTAGTTACAGAATGAAAAACTACAATCCCAATAGAACAGTTACACCAATACAGAATTACCCAGTAATGTTTCTGGGCCTTCAATAACCTTACTAGTCGCACGAACAACAGGCCCAAATCCCAGGCTTACAATGACGATTAGAGTATGCCTGAATCAAATGCCCAGGTCCACCAACATATATGGCCCAACAAAACCAGGACTAAATGAAGGCCTTACTTACCCAACTGTATGCCAAACTCACCATACAAGTGACAACTATATACTCAGTCAGTCAAACAACCTTTGAAGTCCATACACTTAGTTCTTAAGGCTATAGCTAACATGTTTTGTAAACCAAAGACACAAAGATAAGATTACACGAAATACGGTAGGCTCATGTTGTATTTCCAGAGACAATTTTAAAGTGACAGCATTTAACATCATAGTAAGCAAACCACTTCACGTAGAGTTTCAAAGTAAATCATGAACCAGAATTAGCTTAAAGGACTCTAGACATAAGAGCTTTAACATGAATGTCTGGCAGAATCATTGACAGGAACAAGTGGAATATAATCTTCACATGAAAATTCAAACATGAAAGCCTAGCGCAAATATGATCACAAACAACATAACAAAACAGGATGGTGGATATGGTCTACAAAAGCAATCACTTAACATGTTGAGTATCAGTCATAGCACAAAAGGTTCAAAAACAATACTAGAATTGATGATAAGTGAAAATATACCAACTCCAGATTAACAGGACATGGCAGGCATCAGGACTTGTACCAGTTGACAACATATAAAAGAAGAGGCTAGATATTGAAATGTACTCTAGGAGTCTTAGGCAATATTAAAGAACACATGATTGACAAAGTCAGGGAGCACTCATTAAGTAGCAGGAAAACATGTTTGGCTAACAACATGATCGGGAATTAACTTCTAGGAAAGTATTAAGTTGCACAAGAATGAGTCAATAGGAATTAGAACACATTCCTGGCATGAATTGGTTTATCACAAGAATCAGAACAAGGTAGAGAACAAACTCAGGATAAGCAGCAGATATGAGCATTCAGACACACACAAACATACTAGGCTACACATGCTTAAAAGAGCCAGAAATCATTCATGTTGAACATATATAATAGGAATACATCAGAGTTAGAATTTAGGCACGCTCAGATGCTAGAAAAAGTATAGATCCACAAGAATAACTTTAGAGCAAATAGGGCTACAAAAATGGACGACATAGCAGCATATTGATTCCTAAAGGTTTCAGTGACATAGGTATATAGAGCATGAACACAAACAAAAGAGAATGAAATTGCGAGGTCCAAAGGTACTTACCGGCTACAAATTAATGGACAAGTAAATAAGAAGAATAATTTCCAGCAGTACATCAATTGTCAATAGCAAAAGAGAACAGCCGGACCCCAAACCCAGTGCGTCAAAGTTCACAAGGGCTTCAAATGAGTCTTGATAAGTGCTCTCACTGGGAAAATCGATAAAGTGAATCCCGGTGGCCTTTATTCTTCCAAGAACCAAGAGTTTCAGAATAGAGTGAGTAAGTAAGTAAGGGAGTGATAGTGATTCAAAGTCCGTCCGAAAGGGGAAATCGGGGTAGGGTTATATATTAATTGATTTGAATAAACAAACATGGAAAACAATTAATTAAACATAAAGAAAGAAAAGATCTCATGCAATAAGAACCGGTGAAGGAGATGGAGAATCTCAAACCCTATATAAGGCCCCGTAAAGGTTTCTCCAAGGAATTTAAGGTTTTGTGGTGCCGAGGATTTTGTGAAATTTTTTTGTAGAAGAAGGCAATTATGCAGTAAAGTTTGCGACCGCAGAACCATTCTGCGGGCCGCATACTCATCGCGGAGTTGAGCAAAACAATAGTTGAATTTTGAAGGTCGTTTTGCGGTCCATTATGCGATCGCATATCTGTTTCGTGGTCCGCATTTCCGTCGTGGATTTGGCATGATGAATTTCAGAGGGTAATTATGCTGTCCATTTCGCAGGCGCATAACTAGTCTGCGCACCGCAGACCTGCTGCAGACTTGTCTAGACTAGTCAAGTTTTGGGGATCATTTTTTTTGTCCATTTTACGGGCCGCATATCTGTTCTGTGGTCCACTCTACAACTGCATAGTTGAGTTTGGAGGGTCCATTTTCTATTTTTATAACCCGACCTCATTTTGATTAAAAGCCTTTGGGGCTCATTTTGAAGGCAAAAATCAGATATTGTTAGAGTGAAGTGCGAGTATCTTTGAGAGAGAGAGAGGGAGAACACCTAGCAATTCTACTCATCCATTCTTTCCCCAATCTTCAAAAATCAAGTAAGCCATTTACTAAACCATCATCTATCTGGGTAAGTTGTTCTCTTAAGTTTTCAGGCAATACGTTATGGGTCTATGTATGTTGTGGGGTGGTTGAACTATTTCGGGCAATTTCTTGTTGAAATTGGTTGAGGGAGGAAGGGATTACCATTGTAAAGCTTTGTAGTCAATTTTTCATAAACGGTGTTTGACAAAATGCCCAAGAGACTTATGTCATGAGAATCCTTCCAATTAATATTCAATTTCCCTATCTTACTATAGATTGAATTTGCTAGAAGTGTTGGGACGTTGTAGTAATCTAAGAGAAGCTCAAGAAAGGTATGTTTGCTAAAATTCTCTCTTAGAATCGAATTCTATGACATTCCCATAAGTTTCAAGTATAGTTGGCCCAAGTTTTTAATTCCCACGTTCTGAGTTGTTTCTAATAAATTCGATTATCCCAAGTAAGCGATGTGTTGAAAGATGTATATGCTCAAAACGTGTTCCAATTGCTCCTATCATATCATGATTTCTTCCAAGAATGTGTTCAAGTATGGTTTATGTATTAAAATATTATGACTTCACTACATGTTTCAAATGAAAATTTATTATGCTTAACTTTGAATGAAAACCCAATATTCTTAAGACTCATATTGTTCATATACATATCAAGTCATGATAAACTATGATGATACTTGAAAGTGAAAGAAATGAGATATAAAATATGGCCATGGTTGTTGTAACTAGTGCATAGGATTTGAATCTATGCTTCAATCGTAAATCACCATGATCTCTTTTGTAAGAGTTCCCAATGTGTTTTGAGTTCTTATTCACCCATGAGTTGAAAATGTGCATTGCTTCTACTTTTTTTTTTATAAGTATTTCAAAAAGAAATGGTGTGTTACTCATTTATGATTTCTAACATGTGTTGTGAGTGCAAGTCATTTTTGCCCATACTTTGGAAAGAAATTCGTTATGTTTAAAGCCTTCATTACTAATGAATTTAAAGTTACGATTTTCGGATTATTTTATATGTTGATGTTTATGATGACTATCCTTGAAAGTAAAGAAATGAAAGTATAGAATATCAGATACGACCATTGCGCCATGAATGAAGAATCATTTGTATGGCCAAGAGAGCCAATGAAATAATGATATTGTGAGTGGTTGAAAGTACTAATGAAATGATATATGGTGTGAAAGGTTAAGAGATGAATGTGTTTCTAATCCTATTTTCTTTTGTGTGCGAAACAAAATATTTTTGGGAGTATCATTAGCGTTCCAAAGAAGGGTGGGTTATAACGGTCCACACCTGAAACTACACGTGCCGGTGTAGAAGTGGATTGAGATATTTTCCTTGATTGGGATGAGATTAATGTGATGAGATTATTCTCATTAATTGGGATTACATCTTTATGTTAGCTGTGAATTGGAAGTCAACCCACACGGCATATGTGGGGAGATGGCCTAGCCGATCTGATAGTGATCGTATTCCACGTTGTGCGCACGGTGGTTCCTACTCTTAGTATTACCTTTTTTCGTATCACCATGTCAATCCACATTGTTCGTGGAGAGATGGATCAGCTGATCGAGTTTGTGATCGGACTCAATGCCTCGTGTATGGTGTGATGATTGGAGGCTAATGATCTCCCAACCAAAAATGTCAATTTCTTATTTTTAAAAATTGTTATGTTTTAACTTGGCATTTAGATACATTGGTTGTTACTTGATATTTTTATGTTTATTCCCTTGTTATATTGGCATTCTATTTCTTGGGAGGAATTTTAACTTTATATAGTAGTACTATTCCATATGTACTAACGTCCCTTTTGCCGGGGGCACTGCATCTTTAATGGCTGCAGGTGGTTCATTAGCGGGCAGCTTTGATCCTCGTTAGCAGTTACTCTCTACTCAGCAGGTTTTGTGTCACGTCCCAAACCTGCGGAGGCGCGACTGGCACATGGTGCCGTACTGGCTCGACCAAACCACTTCGTAACTCATTTTTTCTCTTTTGCAACTATCATGCGCTAACATGGCCATAACCCGTAATGTTTAACTATAAGTAGGCAAACGTTGTATCAGCGAACCATCGTACTTAAAACATGAATGCATATGGGCCGTCAAGGCCTCTGACATACTGTACATAATGAACCTTTGTCTACAAATCCTCTAAGAGTATTTGACATCAAAACATGGTCGGAGCAGGACCCGGCCTACCCATAACTCTGTAGTAAAACTTTGACACGATGACCGACAGACTCGGCTACACTTCGAATGAAGTGGAGTCTTACCGATCCTTCACTGAATGCTAACCTCGTCTACTATAAAGGCTCGCCAAACTGATTATCTATACCTGCAGGCATGAATGTAGTGTCCACAACAAAAGGGCATCAGTACGAATAATGTACCAAGTATGTAAGGCATGTAAATCAGTATATAAAGGACATGAAAGAAACATGAAAGAAAGGACTCAACCTGTAAGTCTAGATTGCTCTGTAAATTATGAAATATTTATAATGTCATGAATATGCGTATAAATATCATATCATGCATATGTATATGCGTACGTAACAGCATCAAGCCTCTGAGGGCATCCCATCAAATCATCTCGGCCTCTGTGGGTGAAATCATCAATGTATACCAACTGATCAGGTGGTGGTGCGTATATAACGCCATAAGCTTTCTCCATACCCCATATACATATAATATACGCGTATATAACGTCATCTGGTCATGGGTCAATGTACATGTATCAACGAATGCAACGCATGAGAAGTAACTCAATAAGATCTCTCGGAATATCATAAAATCATTATGCCTTCGATTAATATCATGAAATAAACTTTATCAACTTACGTATTTGCTGAGACCTATGAACAAGCAATATTATAATAAGACACATGGGAAATCAAGAACATCGACACTTATGAAAGTTGTGTGTTTGCTCGTTTTATTTATATTGTATGGATCATGCCAAAAGGAAAGAAAGGATAGCCTTAACATACCTAGTCCCAACCCAGTGGATCAAGTGCTCAACTCGTATCCACTTCACGATCTATTCAATAACAAGAATAATACTATTGTCAACCCTACGAACAATTCTCTTAATCGTATAACGGAAGATAATCTATCCTATAATGAAATGGACATTATTTCCCTCAAGTCTACCATAGGCAAGGTAATACAACAACACAACTAGCAACTCCCATAACAAGTTTTATAACCTAAACTATGATACAACGAGTGACAAACTCGGCTACGATTATCAAACATACTTCTCCAATATTTCTTTCTTCCAAAACATATATCAATGACAACTACAACTATATATCTAAGTTACTCCAATGATTTCCAGCCACAACACAACTTCGAACATTACCAAATAGCCGACACAACAACAACAACGTCAAAATGCAATTTTCTGCTATTAATTCCATAATTCTCATTCCAATATTTAGTCATGACCTAGACGAATTTAATATACCAAGGAGAGGAAAATTCTTATCTTATTTGCCAAGAAATACTCTTATTCCATCTTACTGCACATTGAAAACAATTCGGATTAACCAACGCGCCAAAACAGAATAACGAGATCGAGGTGAAGCGCAAAACCCATATATTGTATTTGAGAAAGATTACACTCTTTTCCATAAATTACTAACTCACGTTGCTGCTACTATAATATCAATTCACATTGATGCTATATCCCTCGTGATGTAGTACTGCTGCTATGTATAATTTTCAAAGATGAAAGGTTGTTTCAAATTTTTCTACTTCTCGTGAAAATGAAGGAACCAAAAATATTGTTGCCTAGTTTTATTTGTAAAACACCATATTTATCTAAAGTGATTAGGGGATCATATTTGCTGCAATTCTTTCTCATAAGAAGAGTCCACATAGAGTGTTTTTATCCATCATGATTTGTGGGGTTCATCCACTTCTTCATTATATCACTATATCACCAACTTCTTCCAAATGTCCGCTCATAAATCCTATAAAGGACATTAGTCATATGTTACATATTTTCATGGCCCCACGTAGACATGCCAATATCATACTTATTCTAAAATAACGTATCCTCAAGGTGTTGGCATGAATTCCCCAAATGAAAGAATTAATCATTAACCAAAAAGATGTTGAACGTTGTTAATTCATTCTCCGCACAAAATGAAGCGTAAATATTATAAGTATCTTTTGCCAAAATAAAAGCTAATGGACATTTAATGCTTGGATCATGTCAAAAGAAGGAAGGATTAGCCTTAACATACCTTACTTTACTACGAATTAATCTCTGACTTGCTAAGATCCGGAGAAAACTGACGTTATAGTCGCGAAATTGTCGGAGAAACAATCATGATTGATCCATAAGTCAACCTCACCTTCAATATTATCGTAGTAAATTTTGGTATCATAAAATTTGTTCAAAGCTAAGAGCACGGTGAGAAGCTACTGATTCTTGTTATTTCTCCATTACAAAATGATAGAAAAGGTCATATAATAACTAAGAGTTATTCTTTTATATGGGACCCACTTAAAGATAAGAGTTCATATTGTGATAAGACCAAAAACATGTGGAAGTAAGGCATACATAGTAATAATCATGCTGCAACATTTGTTTTCAATTCCTAAACACATGACACGTAGAAACATTTGAACCAAACATATGTCCTTATAGTCACTACTATTAATAAATCATGGTACCATATAAAATCAATACATATACTATTATTTCATTAAAATGTCCATGAAAAATATGCATATATTTTATCAACTTCTAATTTTGCTAATCTCGTATAAAGAGTATAAATTTTCGTACGCTTAATTCTTGAAATGGTAAAAACATAACCTTATTTTCTTGTGAGAAAATAACTTCTATATTTACAACAAAGAAAATCTCATAAACTTTCTCATATTATGTGTATAATTTAAAGCACATTCGAAAGTAGTAATATTAATAACTATATAAAATTATATTTTTTCAAACTTTTTTACAAAAAATGTTCCACTCAAAATAAATACCATATTAAAAATATATCTAGCGGTATCAAAATTGTTAAAATTATGGGGTCTTACAATATCATAGTCACAAATCCTCAATAACCTCGTGAATTACCTTAATCCCTTGAAATATTGCGTAAATGAGGTTTGTATCTCCATTCACATTTTGAGCAAGTATCTTACTTAAATGAAAAGTTAAGAAAGTCATCTAAATTTATTAAGTAGTAACTTTATCTACACATGTGTCAATCATATGTCATCCTTTTTAATAAGATGCCAACACACCTTTTAAATACACGTCAAACTTTTATAGACAAAAATAGGTGTCCTCTCCACCTTATGCACTAATGTCTCCGTCCCTTGGCTGCCACCTATTCCTAACCCATGTGAATCATGGCCAAATAATAATTATTCGCTAATTAATCTATTAATCCTCTACTAAAATCTAATATTTAACTAATTAGCCACATAATTAATTTTTATGTATCATTTCACTTAAATACTAATATACTTCGTATACCTTACTATAATATACTTTACTATCATGGTCATATGGTATATTGTATAACACTAATCCATAAATACGGGGTATTATAGCTTGGACCGTATTTTATTATAAAATATCAAACTTCGACGAAACTCATTTTCTTCAACTCGTTTACCCTCTGACATTCACGACACTTAGTTATCACTTATTATAAATAGGATAAATACTTATAATCTCAAAAATAATCTTGTCTTTGAACTTATGTCAATTATATTACAATAAATCTAACGTACAAAAGTGCGGGATGTAACATTTTGGTGAGCCCTATTATGTTCCGGGCCTTAAGTCACTTGACATTGTACATTGTGTTTTGAGGTATAGCCGGGGCCTTGTCGCCAGTAGTTCCATTATACTCTTTTGTTATACTTAGAGGCTCTGTAGATGTAACACCCCGGAAAATTTTAAAGTATTTCAGTGTAAAGCCCAGTAAATTTCGCAAGTGAATTCAAGGTTTCGTGGTTCAGATTTTTTGGGTTGAACAATGCACCGGAAAGTAAAGAAAAATTTTTGGCAGAAAAGCGTGTTTATGCGGTCCATTATGCGACCGCATAATCACTTTGCGGACTGCAGAACCTGTTCCGGAGCTCCATTTTTGGGTTTTTAAAACCCGACCCTACTTCGTTAAATACATGCTTTGGGTTATTTTTGAGCAAATATCTGATATTTTAGAGAGAAGGGAGAGTATTTTAGAGAGAGAGAGAGGAGAACCCCAGGCTAATTATTCATCAAGTCTTGCTCAAATCTTGGAAGATTAACAAGGAAAACCCACAAGTTCTTTATCTAAGAGGTAAGGTTCCATACCCTAGTTTTTAAGTTTGAATCTGGGTAGAAGATGGTTGATTAGGAGTATGATTCATGGGTATGAGATTATTATTTATACATGCATGTACCAATAAGAATTGTGGGAAGATTTGTCAGCTGAAATAAGTAAGGATTGGGTTGTAGAGTGAAGAAAATCTTGTAGAAGAACTTTGTGGTTAAATTTGCACACCTAGTATCTGATAAAATGCTCAAATGAGCTGAGACCATGAATATCT
Source organism: Nicotiana otophora (assembly GCA_000715115.1). Taxonomy (NCBI): domain Eukaryota; kingdom Viridiplantae; phylum Streptophyta; class Magnoliopsida; order Solanales; family Solanaceae; genus Nicotiana; species Nicotiana otophora. The sequence continues at coordinate 8,236 of AWOL01S0056080.1, read as the reverse complement.
TCCTAATTATGGTTCAATTTTGTTATGTCTCAAAATAGATCGGGATTGCTAAGAATTCTGGATCATTCTAGAGTTAAGGAAGCTCGATTGAGGTATGTTGGCTAAACTTTCTCTCTTGGAATCGAATTTCATAATATTTTCGTGAGTTTCAAAGTATGGGTTGCGTGTTAAAAAGTTATGGCTTTGAGTCGTGTTTCAATGAAAGATAGTATGCCAAATTGTGT